>JABXWE010002292.1:0-52638 GCA_014611495.1 Limonius californicus | reverse complement strand
TATAGCGTCGAAATAATTTATGTTATTACATTATACATCAAAAATGAATGAGTATTATATTGTAGCATTAAAATAATGAAGCAATCAGTAATAAATAAAATAATTAGATGTACTTATTCTCTAGTATAAAAAAGCATAGGGACCTCGGTGGAGCTGTGCGGATACGCGTTGTCACTCGAGGTCACAGTGAAATTGCCCAATCGGTCGAGGTTTCGAATCCCGGCTGAGGCTACCGTATTTTACTTAGTTAAGTTTAGGGTGCATGCTGCATGAACATTTAGTCCCCCTGAAGTAATGCGAAAACGGTTCCGGGGTGGGTGGGTAGAGTGTAAGAATGGAAAAAAAAGTATGAAACAGCATAAGAAGAGGATTTGAATAAAATAATATGTATGTATCCGGTAGGTTCTTGATTATTACGCTATTACATCAACTCTCTTTAACAAATGTTAATGTATCAAAAACTTCAACACGAGTATCTAATTTAAGGCCGTATTTGTAATAGCTATTTGGTTAAATAGTGAATAGATGATACAGAAAAATGCATTTATTTCCATTCTGCAAACACTGAAGTTTGTGTAGTGTTTGATACAATTTTATTAATTTTATATTATTCCTCTTGAATATTGTATTGTATAAACCCTAAGAGTTGTGTGTATGATTTGTTAAAAGAAGGGCACTATATGAATCCAAAGGGTTGTGTGTACTAAAGTAAGAAGAAAATTGCCATTGTGTAGCACCCAAAGAACTGTATGTTCTAATTTGTTAAAAGAGAGGGTAGTGTGTGAACCCAAAGGGCTGTGGTATTTACAAACTCAAAGAGACGTGTTTCCCAATTGTAAAGAGAGGGGTAGTGTATAAACCTAAAAACGGTGTGTTCCAATTTATGAAGAGAGAGGGTACTGTATGAACCTTAAGAACACCGTGTCCCAAGTTACTAAGAGAGAGTACTCTCGTACTGTGTAAATCCGAAGACCGGCGTGCTCTATGCGTTAAGAGAGAGCGTACTGTGAACCCAAAGGAGTGTGCGTCCTAATCTGTTAAGAAAGAGGGTAATGTATGAACCCAAAGTGCCCAAGAACCCAATTTATTAAGAGAGATGGCATTGTACAAACTCAAAGGGACGTGTGTCGCAAGTGTTAGGAGAGCGGTAGTATGTAAACTTAAAATTGGTGTGTTCCAATTTATGGAGAGTGGGGCTGCTGTGTAAACCTTAAGGACTATGTGCCTCAAGTTATTAAGAGGGAGAGTACTGTGTAAACCTAAATACCCGTGTGCCTAATTTGATAAGAGACAGCGTGCTGTGTACCCAAAGAAGTGCGTGTCCTAATTTGTTCAGAGAGAGGGTAGTTTGTGAACCTAAAGGGCTGTGGGTCCCAAGTTAGGAAGAGAGATGGTACTGAACTGAAAGGGCTGTATGCCCCAATTGTTGGAGAAAGGGGCTACTGTGTAAACCTTAAGGACTTTGTGCCTCAAGTTATTAAGAGGGAAGGTACTGTGTAAACCTAAAAACCCGTGTGCTTAATCTGTTAAGAGACAGCGTGCTGTGTACCCAAAGAACTGTGTGTCCTAATTTGTTCCGAGAGAGGATAGTTTGTGAACCCAAAGGGCTGTGGGTCCCAATTTATGAAGGGAGATGGTATTGTACAAACTGAAAGGGCCGTGCGTCGCAATTGTTAGGAGAGGCGGTAGTGTGTTACCCTAAAAACGTGTGTTCCAATTTATGAGGAGAGAAGGTACTGTGTAAACCTTAAGGACTGTGTCCCAAGTTATTAAGAGAAAGGGTACTGTGTAAACCCAACGACCTGCGTGCTGAATTCGTTAAGAGAGAGCGTGCTGTGCACCCAAAGAATTATCTGTCCTAATTTGTTAAGAGAGAGGGTAGTATGTGAACTTAAACGACTGTGGATTCCAATTTATAAAGAGAGGTGGTATTTACACACTCAAAGAGTAGTGTGTCGCAATTGTTAGGAGATATAGCGTGTAAACCTAAAAACGGTCTGTCCCAATTTATTAAGGGAGAGGGTATCGTGTAAAAATAAAGGGACTTGTTTCATCATTTATTGTGAGAGTTGTGAGACGACCATCGGGCCTCTGTAAGTAAACATCTCATATGAGTTATGACCATTCGATTAATGTTTATGACAATGATTTACAGGTAAGATGGGGTTCACGCTCGCCTGCGGTTACGTGCAACGAACTAGGTAGAAGCGACGTGTTCATTGTGTGGATTGATTCAAGCACCACGTTTAGTGCACTTGGCAGGAGTAAGTGAGTTTGCAACGAAAATCTGTTTTATGGGTAATAAAAATCGCAGCTCTGTTAAAAGGGTTTACGCTAACAACAATAAATGTTAATAAGAATATGCAGTAGAGTCACCATGAAAAACAACTCTAGTAAGTTTAAATGTTGTCAGAGTCAGTAGGTCATGTAGATTCTAGTTTTTGTGGCTGAACCAGAATATGATTCAGTAATTTCAGTAAACTGAAATAAATCAGTAACTCCAATTAACTCCTTATAAGTAGTTATTATTTTATGATGTCATGATATTGGAGAATCTCAATTAAAAATATTTATTTTGTAATGAAATTGAATCGGTTCAAAAAATGATTACATACATTTTAGTAGTACTTTATAATTTATCACCATGTTCTGCAAATATCCATTAGCAACTTTAATAATAGAATACGTTGCTTGTTAGGTAAGCGTATTACATTATATATTAAAGTTCAGTAACAATACAGTGGTTACAAGTTACACGAAGGTTAAGAGGAAGAGAGATAGTTTAGCAAAATGTTTAACTGCAGATATTGTTTTAACATTATTTGCTTGTAATCATAAGGCTTTGAAGTATTACGCTTGTTCAATTTCATTGATTACCTAAGAACTGAAGTAACAAATTTATACAATACATAAATGCAAACACTAAACAACTCAAAAATTAATAGGGATATTGTAGTATAAAGCATATATGTTTGAATTTGGCGGCTAATGGTCGTATATTATTGATAATTAGAGCAAGCGGCAATGTTTGATGTTAAAGAAACAAAAACCAATCGAATCCAGTTGCAATTGTTTAACCGCATTAGTGCCAAGCCGAGTTTGTGTGTTTGATTGAATAATCTTTCCTGTCTTCTTAAGATTTTTTTGTATATGTTTTTTTTTTATTCATGTGTTACATTTGTGTTCTTAATAATAAACTACAATGCAAAGAAGCCATTTAACAATAGAACAACGAAATTTAGCCGTTGCTATGCACCAAAGAGAAGATCGCCAGGTGGACATTGCTGATATGTTGGGAACCACGCAGAACGTAATTTCACGTCGCCTTTCGCGTTTTAGATAAACAGGTATGGCTACAAGAAGGCCTGGAAGTGAATCTTTTCGCTACATAAAATCTCATGAGGATGAACTTCTGGTAATTAATGTAAGAATGCATCTACAGCAAGTGCTCCAGAATGCCACAGGAAATCGAGTCTTCGACCAAAGTGTGAGAAATCGATTTCTTGAGGTAGGACCTCATACCACCTCTTGAGATGTCCTGCAAGCACTGTGGCTCAATGAAGACACCGGATAGAATAGTCAAGACGTAGGCTTCAAGAAGCGACATCGTGGGACTGTTTTCGGTAAAGCCCAGATATTGCCTCAGCAATGATAGCCGGCGTCGTAGAGTATATCGTAGTGTCGGACATCGTAACTTACCTGAGTATACCAAACCAATCGTGGTGATGGTGGTCTTATGGAATAGGCTGAAATTTCTTTAGGGTGGCGTACTGACCTCCATATATGTAATGGTACATTCATGGGCCAACGATATGTCCAAGAAATTATTATGAACCATATTCTCAACCGACTTAACGCTGCTGGACGGGAATATTTAGTTTTTATTGACGACTACGCAAGGCTGCTCGTGTTGTTTCAGAGATCCTTCGAGATGAAGAAATAAACCATCTTGCTCTTCCTCCGCAATAGGCAGACCTCAACCCCATCGAGCAGGCATGGGACCTTTTGTAGATACGGCTGGATCATCATAATCCAAGGCCTACTACTGTGCAACAGCTGAGGAATGTATTGCCGGTACTGTGGTATCAAATTCCACAAGAACATATTGATAGTTGCATTGAGAGTATGTCAGCAAGGTGCAGAGCAGCTATTGCTGCCTGAGGAGGTGCCACGTGGTATTAGAATTTAATAAATTTAAGTTAAGTGAAAGGAGACAATAACGATTTTCATTATAATATTATTAAATTTCTTCTTTAAATGGTCCTGTGTTGTTATTCTCAAGTTCATTACTAAAAAGACGTTACATTTTGTTGTTTTGGTAGTTCTTTGTTATAAATGCAATTGGTGTTGCCTTAGGTGTCTTACACTGCAATATTCCTATTCATTTTTGAGTAGTTTATATTACTAATTAACATAGATTTTAATGAAGTAAAGTTAGGAACGATTTAAGTAATTGTTTGAAATAAACATGAAATTAACATTGAAACTTAACAATGAGGATATTAACAGGTTGAATAAAGGCACTACAGTAAAGCAGTTTGTATAAAAAATGTGTACCATAATAATAACAATTATTGAATGAATGTGTACGTGAATGGTGATGATGAATTTACCGAAATTCGTATTTTGGATTGTTCGGCTCGTAGTTCCATTCTTAGCATGTCAGTTAGGGCATTAACGGCGTATTTGGTAGCTGGATAAACATTAATAAGAAGTTCTGAAGTAGCCATCTCCGGCACACGGCGCCCAGTAACACTGCTAATGTTGATGATGACCCCGTCAATGCCGTGTTTTTTCATGGATTTTATGGCCTCCCTTGTGCAAATACAATACGCCAGCACATTAACATCAAACGTTTCCTTCCACAATTTAGTCTCGCCATCTAGAAAAACTCGGCTATAAGTCCGTTTCAATTAGATAAAGGAAATTGATTTTGGTACCCGATAACGTAGTGGCATGTATAATGCCTGCGTTGTTTACTAGAATAGACACGGGGCCTAATGTTTCTTCAATCCATTTAAAGGTGTTCAAGATTTGTTCCTCATCAGTTAGGTCGCACTGAGCTGGATGTAATTTACCGCTTTCGTTAGACAATTTGTCACTTAGCGCTTCGACAAGTTCGATACGTCTTGCGATTCCTACAACCTGAGAATTTTCTATGAAGCACTTAATCACGTTTAAAACTTAAAAATTTAATTTGCAGTTCAGACAGAGGAATTGAAAGACTAAAAGACATATAAAAACACAAATGAAACTTTGCTTAATAAATGTTTCCATTATACGAGAGAATTTTATTATTTTCATTAACTCCCTAAAAAATTTTCACAGTTTGAGTACAAGGATATATTATTTTTTAAATCCATAATTGATTTGAGGCGCTTAAACTTTTTCTGTTATAATGTTATAATAACTAAAATTCGAATTCATAATTGTCATTTAAATTATACTCACATCTGCGGCTGGGTTTCTCACCTCACTTATTTCTGTAACTAGCTTTATATTTTCATGTGACTTTAAGTGTATCAGAATTAAACTGTAAATAATTGAAGACCATAACATCAAAAAGGTCTAAGTGCAAGAAATAGGAAAAATGAGGATTTTTTACCAAATGTCTCTATAACCCAAGCTTAATGATATTCAGAAGGGTCTATGTGCCAGATTATAGGAGAAAAGTTACACAAACGCATCATAGATACAGCTCGCGGAGATCGGTGCATTTAACATTCATTGATCTACACGAAGCCTATGATACCGTTTCCCTTAATAATAAGTTGTGGAACTGCATGTATTGGAAAGGTGTCAATCATATATACATAAATACTATAAAATAATATATTGCTCTTTGGCACCTACCTTATTTAAAATATATCTAGACGAAGTTCTAAAACAGTGGATGAAAAAGTGTAGCAACATGGGAATTGAAATAACCGACGATATACAATGTACGTTATGCTTTGCTGATGACTAGGTCGTGATGGCAGTAGACGAAATAGATGAAATATGATGAGAAAGCTGATCGAAGAATACAAAAATTGGAGCTTCACGATTAATATGAAGGAAACTGAATACCTTGCTATGCGCGAAAAAAGGCAAGATCTAGATATTGAGTCAGATGTAATAAAGAATCCCGCTAGATTCAGATACCTTGACCTCTAGCGATTCGGGAAAGAGTAATGAAGGCATAAATATTAAAATCAGCCAAGGACAAACAGCTATAAAACAATTGAACTCCGTCTTGTGGAGTGATAAAATAAAGAAGGCTGCTAAGATAACTATTTATAAGACTATCTTAGAAAGTATCACAACCTACGGATCTGAAGCGTGGGAAGCTACCAATAATAAAAGCTAAAATTTTTAGTGGTGGATTTCTGGAGACGCAGTCGTGGCATTTGTAAACTAGATAGTCTTAGAAGCAATGATATTCGCCGACGAACAGAAGTGCATGGAAAGATTATTGATACCGTATAATCTAAAAAGCTAAGGTGGTACAAGCACTTACAGCGAATGAACAATCACAGATAGGCAAGAAGGTGTGGGATTGTGTGCCAAATATAAGAAGAAAGCGAGGAATACCGGCTAGAACATGGGCACAAGAAGTTCTTTTTTTTTTCTTTTAATAAACTGGATTAGCACACAGGGGCTTTGCACAGTTGGGATCATTTATAACAATAACACAATAAAGAATTAAACTGATATGTCAAAGTTAGTTGTTAATTAATTAGTCACTATTTGATAACAAGATGTCTTGCGGCAGTCTTGGTTTTAATCTGATATTCACTGATTTCCTTCCAATGTTGTAATAAACAGCGCCTGGGCAGTTTGTGATGTTGTCAAAATACTTCTTTGCTGTAGCACGAATGAAATGGTCTATGGATGGGATACTTAGTTCTCTATGTAGCTGTTCGTTCCGTACATACCACTCAGGGTCGGTGGCAATTCTTAATACTTTGTTTTGAGAGTTCGCCGCTGGACGGTGAGGAAGACGGACGTGTTGTGTGTGTGCTCCGAAAGTTTCAAAGTGTTGAAAGTGTGAGGTTAGCCCCGTCACCGGGGGCTTGCCTTTAACATTAGTTTTGGGGTTTGCCTCGCGGAGTCCCAGGGCAGGATCCCGAGGCCCCCTTGGCAAATCAGTTCCATCTTTGACCCCCCCACCCCTGAAAACCTGTATAACGGGGAGGAAGGAGATAGAGTTATTATTCTAGATAACGAAAAAGATGGGGAAGTTGGACTTGTAAGAAGAACGTTAGACCTACACCCAGAACTTAAAACCCCGCTAGAACAAGGGAAGCCTGTTCCCGGCCAAGTTCTCTGTATAGACAGCAAGAAAAGTATATAGATCTCAAATGAAGGAGACTCACAAACAGCAGGAAGCAGAGTATACATACTTAATTCAAGGACTGATAATGAAACCAACGAAGATTCCAGAGAAAAGGACACTTATGCTGCGCTAGAAAAGATACAGGCTGAACACATCGCAAGACCAAGTAGAAATCTGTTTGTGGCCATCACGAAAAGTCAAACAGTAGAAAAAATTAGAAAAATGATAGAATGTGTCTTTAAGAAAAGAAAGAAAGAAAAGATAACAATATCGTCCTCACAAGGAAGAGATTCGCGGAAGTAAATGAAAACGCAAAACAAGCATGGCAGACACTAGGCAGTAGCAATTCAGAAGGTGAGGGTAGCGAACCGGAGTGGAAACAGCAGAGGAGGAAAAGGCCTCCCAAAAATATTGAGACAATAGTAATTAAGGCAGAAGAGCGAAGTTACAAAACCTTCGCCGAAGTTATGAAGGAAATGAAGAGGAATATAAATATACAAGAGACAGGAGTCAAAATTCAAGGAGTAGAAAGAACCAAACAAGGTCACATAAAAATGACGGTAGAGGGAGAGGCACAAAGGAGGACAAATTTCTATAAAGCCATAGTAGAAAAAGCTAAAGGGGAAGTGAAAACTATGAAAACTGAAAAGCTGAAAACAATAATGGTGAAAGGCATAGAAGAAACAGTAGAGGAAGAAGAGGTACGCGATGCGATAAGGAGCTCTCAGGAATACGGGCTCGAAAATGAGAGTATACGAATAAGAATGTCGGCCAAGTTAAACACAAGAGGACTGCAGTATGCCTTTGTGACATTACCATTCCCCGCGGCAAACGCCTTGATTATACAAAGAAAAATCCAAATCGGCTGGAGTATATGCAGGATAACTGAAGTATTCACCCCCGAAAAATGCTACAACTGCAACGGATACGGGCATTACGCAAAGGAATGTAAAAAAGAGAAGGACGTGATGAAGAACGTATGCATGAAATGCAATCCGGAAGGACATAACGCCAAACAATGTGGAAACGCCCCTAAATGCTACGAATGCCTCAAGGACGGACATCAGGCAGGCTCTATGGCGTGCCCTGAATACCGAAAGAAAGGGGAAGAGATGGCCGCCAAAAGGAAAGCAGCGAGTGGGAAGTGATGGATGAAAGTGCGTGAAAGGTGAATGTGCGTGAAGGGCGTCAAAGTGATGGTGAGTGAAAGTGCGTGAAAGGTGAATGTGCGAGAAAGGTGAAGGTACGGGAAGGGTGAAAGTGGTGCTAGAAAACCAAAGGTGCGGGAAAGTGATCAAGAAGCGGATAGGAGCAAGGAAAAGGATAGAGGAAAAAAAAAAGGTCCAACTAGTGCCGAAGTAATGCTTCACGGCGGTTCCGGTGCTAGGAGGGCGGCGGAAAGGGGAGGGGTTTTTGTGGGTAGGTCTCCTATCGATTAGGAGGAATCCCACACTCCCCCGCAGAAGGCGGGGCGCCTATAAAGGTTTCCCCTCCTCTAATAAAAAAAAAAGGTTAGGTTATGTTAGGTTACTTACGGAGGAAGTGAAAGAAGCCATAAAGAAAGAGACCCGAATAGAAGCAGAAGAGGACATGACAATCAGAATGTCCAAAAAAGCTTAACAGTAGAGGACTACAGTACGCGGTTGCTACGATGCCACAGGACAAAGCAAACCAGTTAATAAAGAAAAGTAACATAAAAATAGGCTGGACAATATGCAGGATACAAGAAATGCTCTCTCCAACAAAATGTTATAATTGTAGCAGATACGGCCACCTCGTAAGTGCCTGCAAGGAGGAAACAATAACCATGCGCGGGAAGTCCAGACATTGCCATGAGATGCAAAGACTGGAAGGTCACCGAGAAAGAAAATTCAAGTAATAGAAAAAAGCATAGTAAATCATGTAGAAAAGAAATGTGGAAACACAAGATGGAAGACAACCAAAGAAAACCTCCAAAAATTCAAGATAGACCTTAGGAGAAAAAAAGGAAAACAACACAATAAGGAGTAAAGAAAGTTTAAAGTACTTTGGTGTTATCTTCGAAAGAAATGTAGGAATGGAGCAACACATCGCTTACATTACACAAAAAGTAGGCAAAACAACAACTGCCCTAACCAGATTGATGCCAAACATCGGGGGCCCTAGGCAGTGTAAAAGGAAACTGTTAAACATCGTGGCCTACTCCACTATACTCTACGCAGCCCCCATATGGGAGAAAGCAACCTAGCACGGGAAATATAGTGGAATGTTAAACAAAGAACAACGGAAGCTCACGATCGCAGTGACTGGCGCGTATAGAACCTCCACCAACGGAAGCCTGGCAGGTTATAGCCGGGATGAAGCCCATGGAGCTCATGGTGGAGGAGAGAGCCAAAGGATACGGAGGGTTGGACACACCCCGAAGAAACACGAATCGGAAAGTGGGAAGAGACATAACACCAGACAATGTCATCGAGACTATGCTACAGAATGAAGCTAACTGGGCAGTGATATCAGAAATGGCTAAAATAATGATCAAGGAGAAGATTGAACAAGATATATGAGTGTAATCCGTACAATGGGCATATACACCACAAAATGTTTTGCCCAGGGTAAACCCGTCCAAGTTACTAATGTAAAGATAAGTGCTAGTAATGGTAAAGTGGTAAGTAAATGTCACTAGGTGTATATATATATATATATGTATGATTTATGTAGGTGTATGTATACGTTAGTGAAAACGTATGTTTATTAAAGGTATGTGACAATCCAGGCCCCGAAGTAATGGGTATCCGGTTCCAGGGTCTGGTGTATCGAAATGGCCACTCAGGGGTCTAAGACGACCTCTGACGTCATTTAAAAAAAAAGGTTACTTACCGAAGATTCTAATATTGCTAACATCCCATAAACCACGTCAGAAGCACAATACTTATTTCTATATCCATAAGTCATGGTGAATGTTGCATACACAATGTCTGTAAGGCCATATTTTTCTGAAAGCTTTTCTATTGACCCATGGAATTCCTGCCTTAGTTGTAAGTCCATTGATAAGAAATTTTGTCTACTCTGGGCCAGTGGTAGTCTAAAATATTACATAAACATGAACACAACATTTGCAACAAAAATATTTTTACACAATAGTTTATCTTAAATAATTTTAATTTTCCACAAAGTTATTCAACTGCACTTCTGAAATAATAAATTGTCCAAAAACCAAAACAACCTCTAAATTTACAGAAATACAGGATGTTCTTCAATGTGTAAGGAAATTATAAGGGACACAAGTATGATTAAAACAAAATTAAGCAAGGTTGGATTACGGAAATTCTTGATATTAATATTTTGTTTGCAACTTAATTGTCCGATATGATCAGTGACATTATAAACCCAATTTTCAGTACATTTTTGTTGTATATTTAAATCTAGTTGATGTTTACTGTGTGCAAAGCAATTTAGTTACTTAGAACAAAAATTATTGTAAGCTAAAAATAGAAATGCTTGGCCACAATAACAATTTAAATCGCATTGTATATTAAATAAATATACAGAGTGAGCTATGACTCGAGGTCCATAGCTTAAGGGAGTGTTATTGAAGTAATTTAAAGTCAAAATTGGATCGGAAGGGGTGGTCCAGTTCTTTGTCCTCCGAGGTCGCCTGACCTGAAACCCCTCAATTATCTTCTTTGGGGCCATATGAAGGCAAAACAGTTCACGCAGTTCTTGCAAAAGGTATGAACTTATAAACCGAGTTATGGATGCTTGAGTGCAAATACATTTTTTTGATGATTGTAGCTTTGGTAGGAAATCATTTTTGCATGTATGTTTATTAAACAATTTTTAATTTAAATTCATTCTGTCAATCCATGGACCGCAAGTCATGGAACACCCTGTAAAACTCACAACCATTCCGCAGTAGGTAAGAAAAAACTAGTGCTTGTATGTTTTAATAAAACTGTATAATTTATTATTGTTGCCTTGCATTATACAGTCCGTTGGTAGAAGTCCAAAATGTCTTTACCCCATCCCTATTATTAGTTATATTATTGTAAAAAGCATCTTGACCTACGGATGCTAAACATGGACTCTACATCAAAAAAGAAAACAAATGCTGCTATCCACAAAAATGGACTTTTAGAGACACTCAACTCGAACTTCTAGAATCCAGAGTTAGGAATGAAGAAATAAGAAATAGAGTAGGGGTACAGCATACAGTGGTAGAAAGGGTGGAGAATAACATTTTAAAATGATATGGGCGTGTATTGAGGATGGCAAAAGAACAATGGCCGAGGAGTATTATGAACTGGTCGTCGGCGGGCAGGAGGAGAAGGGGAAGACCGCAGTAATAAGAAAAGTTATAAGACACAAACATCTAACATCAATGCTGAAAACAGGAAGCTATGGCGAATGCACACCAGCAACCGATGAAACATTGGAAGGCTGATATATACAGTGCGGCCGTAAATGTCCTCCCCCCTACTAACTTTTGAACGACTTGATATTTCTTCACAAAATTTTTTGTGCTTTAATGGGAGGCTAAATACTGCTTTTTATCCCATATTTAAATTTTATAGCTTTCAAAATGGCGGCTAAGCGCCATCTTGAACAAATTTTTTAAAAGGCAAAGGGGGTTGAGTGACACCTCATTTGAAAGGTATTTTAATTCTGGGTCTGATGCTTGAGTTTCATAAAAAAGTATTCATTCAGAAAAAAACGGCAGACGATTGAAAATAACGAGTTTATGGAAAAAAGAAGACGCCCGAAAAATTTTGCGATTTGCGGTCCGGATATGTTGTTGGCCTCGTCGTGGACAACAACTTTTCCTTATGGCACTTTCCCGTAGCTCGTACCGTTCGGCCGCCAGGGGCGTCCAAAGTCGAAACACGAATTGACGTCCAGCACGTGTCCACGTCATCGCAGTGGGTCGGTCGTGAGCTCAATCTGTGCGCATAAATACGGGAGAAGGAGGCGCGGGGTACACCGGTTAAGTTTTTATGCATATTTCTGCGTTTCTTTTTTGACGTTTCGGCGTCCCCCACGCCCTCTTTGATTCGTGTTTCGACTTTGGACGCCCCTAGCGGCCGAACGGTACGAGCTACGGGAAAGTGCCATAAGGAAAAATGGTTGTCCACAACGAGGCCAACAACATATCTGTAGTGCTAATCGCAAACTTTTCCGGCTGCCTTCTTTTTTCCATAAACTTGATATTTTCAATCATGTGTCATTTTTTTTCTGGAGGAATATTTTTTTATGAAACTCAAGAAACAGCCGCAGAATTAAAATATGTACCTTTCAAATGAGGTGTCACTCGAACCCCATTGCCATTTAAAAAATAGTTCAAGATGGCGCCTAGCCGCCATTTTGAAAGCTGTATATATAGTAAATACAGTGCGGTCGTAAAATGTTCTCCCCCTACTAACTTTTGAACACTTGATATTTCTTCACGAAATTTTGTGTGCTTTAATGGGAGGCTAAATACTACTTTTTAGCCCATATTTAAATTTTATAACTTTCAAAATGGCGGCTAGGCGCCAATTTGAAATATTTTTTTAAATGGAAAAGGGGGTCGAGTGACACCATATTTGAAAGGTATTTTAATTCTGCGTCTGATCCTTAAGTTTCATAACAAAGTATTCATTCAGAAAAAAAGGACAGATGATTGAAAATGACGAGTTTATGGAAAAAAGGAGGCACCCGGAAAATTTTGCGCCGAAACGTCGAAAAAAAAAACGTAAAAATCTGCATAAAAACTAAAAACTAGTAAGAAAGGCAAAAGGGGAAGATATATTTGATGCATTTGATGAATGTTAATAGCAATGATGGGCTCAATACCAACTTTTCAACAGTACAAATATTAAATACAATTTAGAGGATCTCAATATACACATTTTCCAAACATAAATAATTTTTTTTGAGAAAAATCTTGATTATAGTTTAAAATTTCTTGATGAAATTGAGGAGGTTGAATGTGAAATTAATTCAAGATTTAATGACTCAATGAAACAACATATTGTTTTTTTGACCAACAATCCATTCATAATAATTTATATACCGGAAACATATACCTACAGGGTGATTCTAAATATGTATGAAAAACTTTAATCATGTGTAGCTGAGGTTATTTAACCCCTAAATCACTTAGTAAATTGTTTTACTTCGGCTCCATCGCAAATAAAGAGGACTTTAAAGTTTTCCGACATTAATTCACGAAACTGTAAATACCTGTTTTTGTTTCTGGCCCCATTTTGATAAACTTTATCGTTTTGGAAAGCCAACAGTACAATCTTAATTTCCAGTCAAGAAAAATGTACATTTGATTACAAAAAGTAGATAAAATCTGACCCAGAAGTAAACACTTTGGTTTATTATTTCTATTCGAAACTTTGTTGCATAACTTTGGAAATATTAAATTTTCGAAAAAAATTATAAAGATCTATTTTTTTGGAAAACTGAATACTAATTTCACATTCAATTGTACATTTTTTTAACTGGAAATTCAGCTTAGACTGTTAACTTTCGAAAACAATGAAGCTTAAAGAAACAAAAAAGATTTCAATGAATTGATGTAAAAAACTTGGAAGTACCGTATATCCATAACGGCGCCGAATTTGAAAAAATTTCCTAGGTCATTTAGGGGTTGAATAACCTGAGCTATATAAACACATGTTCAGAATCACCTTGAATATCAAGTTAAATTGTACTTCTATTTGATGCACATCAAGCTGATATTGAAATAAAAATAATTACATTTCAAAATGTTTAAAAGAATATAAATGGAAAACGCTGAATTTTAACAAATCTCCCATTTAACAATACATAGGGCTTAATAAGGCTGAAACAGACAACAAAGATGCTACCCTGTAAGCCACTTTTTGTAAAACGGACTGCATATTACTAACACTCTAATTCGTTCATTTAATTAAACCATAATTTATAAAATACCTACCCCATATCTGCAAGTAATTCATGCAGGCGTTTGCTACCTTTAAAAGACCACAGCTTTAATTTGCAAGCCGTATACATGGAATACTTCAGGCTGTCTTCGACAGACCAATGTCTATATAAAACTAATTTTAAATCTTTCTCGAATTTGATTTTCAATGATGTGCTGTCATCGGTATCACTCGATCTGTTTTGAAGTCGATTTGAATGTTCTTGCAAGTTACCTGTCTCCAGTACATACTGGGTATTTTCAATTTTACTAAAAATCATTTGCTCTGTTAGAGCCACTATTGCATACCATAACAGATCCTTGTCATCTCTGTTTAATTTCCAGGATAAATCAAACAGCTGGAGGGCACTCTGTAATTAAATACATGAATATATAAATTATCTACAGAAATTTTCATATTTACAGCTTTTGAGTAGTACGTAAACTGTGTGTATTCAAACACAAGTTTTTCTCGATTGGCTTCCCACAACCTCCTTTCCCTTCTTTTTAAGATTGCTTCTTCCCCCAGTCTTCGTCTTTTGGCAGCCCTTCCCTCACTCTCATCATCGCCTTCATCCGAGTCATGTTCTTCGTCTTCATCTTCTGACTAAAATTAACACTTTAATTTAAAAATCACCAATTAGTGTTAAGCAGAATACTTTTAAATATCCAATTAAGAGCAGCAAAAACTGTTATTATAAAAATTTATTATACACAAAACTACAAAATTCACCTCGTCTTCCCTAAAAATATCTTGAAATTCTGGTACTTGAGCATCTTCCTCTGGATTCCACATCAATCTGATCTGTCCATTACTGTATATATTGCAAAGGTCGGTTGGCCTATGTGAATCCAATACAAAGAAAATTATATCCTCTTCTGGCTCTAACACATCAACAATATCAATTGTACCACCGCAGTTTATTAACACAAAGTATTTCACATCGCTGCAGTTTTCTTGAAAAACGTTCTTCAAATCAAGCACCCCTTGGACTACTGCTAGTGTATATAGTGTTTGGTTGTGTTTCAACAATGATTGAATAATTTTGCAAGTGCATATGCTATCAATATCATAATGTACAATGAGACATATTCTCTGGAATATAGAGCAATGTTTTAGTTTTCCGGTTTAAAAAGGGCATGTATGAAATAATGAAATAATTATTAAAAATACCACTCACTTTTCCTGTTATAAATTCATAAAATTCCGTTTTTAAACTTTCCAAATACATTTTAAGTAAAAACTGAAGTTTAGTCAATACATCTTAACCTACAAAACAAATCAAACCGCCAAAACAATGCAAAATGCCAGATGTTCGGTTATTATTTTCCAGTATGAAGATAGCAGCTGTATGCGAAGTACGTTCACTGGTTGCGTTCAGCCAGCAACATATTTTAAAATGCTACACACACGGTGATTCATAATATACATTGAATTCCTACAACAAAAATAATTACAAAATGTTTTAAAATTGTATGCAATTGTATAAATATTGGTTACTTAACGTGTACTACATCTGTATATATTTATACTACGCGTATGTGCACTACACTGCATGCATATGCAAACAGTGTTTTACCAAGGGACGGGTGGCAGTAGCAGCCTACCCTTGCTGCAGGCAATAAAAGAGAAATGTTGTTTGTAGGGCATTTAGTAACAATAACCACAATAACTTGGAGAATAAAACTACAGTCGAATCCCACAAAATATATTATATTCATGAAAGTAGTTAACGTTTTCAAGACAACAGTGTCCCATCCTCAGACTAAAAACTTCTAGAGGCTAGAGGTTAGCGGGTTAGACTTCTACGCTGAAGGTCCTGGGTTCAAGTACCGGAACATCGGATTTTTTAACAGCCGTTCTCCCTCGCAAGGCAATGGCAAACGAGCGAGGTATTCCGCCTAGTATATGTTCTCTGGAAAATAAGTGTTTACACTTCCCGTGGTTCGGAGCTCACGTTAAGCTGCAGGTCCTATATGTCTGTGGTAATCTAAACGCCCAATACAGAGAGAACGTCGCTACGTCTCGTAAGAGATAAAGCACTCGCAAGAAAAGAAGAATACGTATACCAATTTTTATAAAACAATTGCAAATATGCAGAAGTTATGGCTCAAAAACAAAACACGGCATTCACTACGGTCTTCTGTAACTCCTCAATTGTGTATAAACGATATATACGTTTTCAACATGTCCAAGCGTAAAGTATGCGAGAGGAGTCAAGTCAGTGGTCGCAGTAGCTAACAATCTCTGCTTGTCATTCAATCGCCAAAAAATTCTCTCGGTAATGATAAATGACGAAAAACAACTAAAACAGGTGGATCAGTACAAATATCTAGTTACTAGAATAACAAAGGAAGGTTTAGGTGCCGAAAAATATATAACAGAATAGAAAATAGCAGGGATATTATAGCTTGTCTAAATTCAATTTAGTGGTATAGTTACATCACAGCCAAAACCAAGGTACTCGATGTTGACTGGCATCTGAAGTGTGGACGCTAAGCGCAACAAGCTGGAGAAAAAGCAATGCAGTTAAAATGGACTATCTGAGAAGGACTGGCCGATTGTCAAGAAGCGAACCATCTTCAAAAATAGCTACACAATTGCACAGAAGCGCAAACGGTCACAGAGAATTTTTTTAAATCGCAGAAAGGTATCTATGGTCATTTTCCCACTTCGAAGTTGTTGGAACATCGTGATAGGACCACGTTTAAGCCATTTTAGAAGATAGCGGTCCTTTGTTCATGGTACAAGTATTTAAATTCAGACAGAAAATTGCTCCGTGGGCGATTCTCTATCGGGTAGGTTGCTTTCAAGCGGGAGCCCCCGACTTAGATAAGAGCGGTCCATGACCCACCTTCCCGAACCATCGAATTTGTCGGGGAAGCGAAAGGGTCAGTGCAGATGGTGTGCCTACGGCCGCTCGGCTGACACCCACATAGATACAGGAACGACGGATACTTTGTATGGGTGCATATACAGTACCTTCCGGCAGGCTTTTCAACATAACCGTTTGAGAGATTTACAATGTAAATGTTCAGTAACTCAGTTACCAAATCAAAAGTATGGTCATTGCTTGTTTGACAAGACAAGCATCTTAGTAATTTCTATAGACTTGCATTCATCCACTGCTGAATATCCTGTACAGTGTTTCCGTAAACACCGATGTCCTGCTTTTAGACTTTTCTTTACAGGCGTTGCCTGTTTGGTAGTACAGTTAAACAATGCTATGTACGTGTTGACTGAAAATTCGATAGCGAGCCTGCTCCGTTGACGAAAATTGCTGTTAGAACTGTTTTACGCCAGAACTATAAGCGGACTACCAAATACCGTTTACTTCATGTCCTCAGTATAGAAGATAAGCTTTCAGAATAGATTTACCCTGATCTACTCTGAACATTGTTAACTTAGATTTACACAACTAGTATCCTTATTCAAAACCACACTTTATAATTTGACTGTTATTACGTTAGAATTACAAAAACAGAAACATCAAACACCGTTGCTGCAGAAGACAATTTAGAAGCAAAAACACTCGTGCCACTAGAGGACGCCGAGTTGTAAGTCTTGATAAACAACAGGTTGCGACGGAACGTATTGTTGACACGATACGTGCCATTAAATCATTTTCGATGTGGCCGCAGTCATTCGTAATCGCAGAGTAATTACTACATTTATGCATATCCTCTGGTGCATCAATCCTCCAAGGGGATCCAGACTAGGAGTAAGTCCAGCCAGTCTCTCTGTTATTTACAATAGTCGCAGGGGGGTCTCAGCCCAACATGCGAAAAGGAGAGAATCATCAATGTCCACATCCCCACGCAAAAGTCAGTCGATGCCATCCTGATATTAATGTTGCTGTCATACTAATAATAATAAATCAACGTAGGCACATTTTCGATGTAACCTCTGCCGACTGACTACCTAATAATAATGATTAATCATGCCATGATTTACTCATATCGCTACTTATATTCACTACGCTACTGTTTCCAACAACTACTTACATAGACACACCAATATTGTATAACAACCATAATAGGACCCAATGATTGTAAACCATAAACCGTAAGCATTTGGGTGAACACATATGACACTTCACGGGATATAAACCATATTTAATAATAAGTAGATAACACGCAACCATTCGGGTAAACGCATATAACACTTCATGGGATATAAACCATATATAAATAACAAGTAGATAACATTCGGGTAAAATCCATTTAAAACTTCATGGAATGTAAACCATAACCTATCTATGGACGCCACAGATATGCAAGCTTATGCCTAGCTACCAACAACACTGCCTCTTGCAGACTGTCGCCGCTGACCCCTCTCAAGGCACCGCCGCCCCTTGCTTTTCCTACACATTCGACTGGACGACCTTTCCTTCAAACTTTTATAATTCTTCCCTGCTGTTATAGAGCCGACACAAGTTATGTATATTATAGTAAATATTTATCTATTAAGCACACATTCAAATAATACTCACAGCAGGCAAGAACCATTGCATAGCACCAGTAATCTTCAAACCCATTTTTGTTTGTTGTTTATATGTTTATTTTTTTGAGCGAGATCTAGGACGCGGTTTTCCAAGCATTTCTCTGCATTAAGGCCATATTTGACCCATTGTACAACCCAACTATGAATTTTGCCTATCTGAGGTAATTCCACCTCCAGTAGTGATCTCTAACGAGTTATACATCGCAGTGGCACGGGACCTGTGGCTTTACTTTATCCTACAGAAGACCCACTTTCAGATTTTGTCCCGCCAGAAAAATCTCCCTGACCTTAGCCAGGATCTAACCTACGTCCCTTGGGTCTACAAGCAAGTGCCTTAACCACCGAGGCCGGCATATAGGGAAGAGTTGCCGAAGTTGTACCGGCGCCTAAATCGTACCTTCTTAATTTCTCCAGATTCGCTACTCATAGCACCGTCTAGCGGTTACCATATCAAATAATAAATTATTCTGGGCAGTAGGTAAAAATTTCGCGCCAGTACGACGTACGACGAAGAAATTGTTGCAGAAAAACGTTTTGTGCTCCATTCGTTATAGATTTTCGTCCTCAAATGTAAGTAAATTACTGAATTTTCTGCATGTATTCACAACTAAAGATAGCTGCAATGAAAATGTTATAGTTTTGGCCTTCTAACCTATAAATTCTGATTAGTGCTTTGCATTGTAGTACGGAGAAAAAAATATCGAACAGAAAATTGTCAAGTTGCCGGATTCGTACTAGTGCACGGTTGCCTCTATTGTACCGCTACAATTTAGGAGAATAGTGTAGTAAAACTGAACAGCTTCGTTTGCTGATATCTTTTACAGCATTAATTTAAAACTGAAATCTTTTATAGAAGAACAAGAAAGAGACCGAGCATTATAAATGGTCTGAAGAGAACCTAAAAGATGTCATTGCGGCGTATAAGGAAGGGGGTGTAGGACTCAATGAATGCAGCCGACAAGTTGGAATAAGCAAACCAACCCTAAAAAGACATTTGAATGATAGCAATAAATATGCAAAAGGAAATAAAATATTTAAGGGGCGCATATCTGCTCTTACCGATCCTGTTGAAGACGACCTCGTGCAACATATATTAAATTTGGAAAAACACATGTTTGGATTACCAATTACCGAAATTAGAAAACTGGCGTTTCAAATAGCAGAAAGACATAAAAACAAAAATTGTAAGATAAAAAAATAGCTGGCAAGAAATAGTATTATAGTTTTATAAGACGACATCCTAACTTGTAATTACGACAGCCGGAAGCTACATCATTAGCTAATTTTTTGATCACTACGAGAAAATTGTTGAAGAAAATAATCTGGATGAAACCCGCATCTTTAACGCAGACTAATCGGGATTTTCAACCGTCCAAAAAAAGACTCAAAAAATAGTGGGCCAAAAGGGAAAACGTCAAATTGGTGGTATCACAAGTGGAGAACGAGGAATAAATACCACGATAGTCTGCTGTACCAGCCCTTCAGGTTTTTTCATACCACCGATGATAATCTTCAAGCGAATGAGAATGCACGATGCATTAAAAAAGGAGCTCCACCTAGCAGTGTAATCGAGGTATCAGAAAGTGGTTATATAAATTCTGAGCGGTTTGTGAAATTTCTTAGACACTTTATCGATAATGTTCACCCATCACCAAACAGGAAAGTTGTACTACTATTGGATGGCCACACTACCCATTCGAAAAACATTGAAGCTATAGAGCTAGCTAAAGCAACTGGAGTAGTTTTACTCCAGTTACCGGGCCATGCTACACACAGACTACAGCCCTTGGACGTGGGATTTTTTTGCCCACTGGGAAAATATTACATACAAGCCCAAGAAACGTGGCTTAAAGGTCATCCATCCTAGGCAATAACACAGTTCGAAGTGGCGGAGTTATTGTGCACAGCAGATAGCCAGGCTGCAACATTGGCTAATGCTATTGGATCATTTAGAGAATTAGGAATTTGGCCTGTAAATAGATTTACTTTTACTGATGCAGATTTCCTGCCATCTGAAATCCGTAAAACTCATCATGAAGAAGCAGCTGAAACTATAACAGAAAATCAGCCTGTAATCAGAAACATGACATCTACTAATCAGGAAATTGTTACAGAAAATCAGTCTTTAATCATAAATATGACGCCTACTAACAGGAAAATAGCATTACTGACAACCTAATTGAAGACCAATAGGTACTTCAGCCCGGAAATGTTATCTCCATTACCTTCTGTGACTTCTAAACCAAAGAAGAGAAGTCGGCCTGCTCAACGGGCTATTATTTTGACTTCTACTCCCTATAAAGAGGAACTGAAATAAAAAAAAAGAAAGAAAAACCAGTTAAAGTAAAGGAAGTTAAACGTAAAGTTCGTGAGGATCCTCACCATCCACTTCTAAGCAGCCAATAACTGAAGTAAATTAGGAAGACTGGTATTGTTTTATCTGCGAGGAGAACCTACTTGGTCCAATGCTTGAAATATTGACAAACTACTACTGGTATAATTTAGGAACCGTGTGGTACAACTTAGGATACCGGTTGCCTTTATTGTACCGAATGTAAGCTTTTTTTCTCAAGACATTTTCACCACCTTGTCTTTGTACAAAAATTGTAGAAAAATTCTGATATCTCCAAAAATACCCAAATAATAGCCAGCATATGAATTTTCTGCTATTTAAGCCCTATATAAATTGCTATGGTCAAAAACGTCCAACCTCGTACAATATCGGCAACTCTCCCCTATACATTTAAAAAATGTAAGGTCACCTGTTACTTTTTACGAAGCACACTGTAAAATCCATAATATTTTTAAAATGTAAATTTTATGATTAATAAAAGTATTATATGAAATCTATTGGTAGTTTTTTGCTTCTGATAACAATAGGATTGTAGAGTATTCATTATTACAAAATAAATTACCTACCACTATTAGATTTAATTGTGTACATATTAATATTCTATAAAATTCATGATTTGCATATATCTCTCGGTTTCAAAGAATTAAACTGCCCTTCATAACCTTTCTATGGTAATGTAAACTGCATTGAAAGTTATTTTTATTCTATTGTGTATTACGTACTCACAACGAATGAACTGATTGTAATGCACTTTCATATAACTTGTCAATTACGCAAACTCTTACGTTTCTGTTACATTTTAACCTTCGCAGTTACTTTATTCCGTTTTTCTGTAATTTACAAGGCCGCCCATACAAGATTATTATTTAATTACAAACCTTCTGTTAAAAAGCCACTGGTATTATAATTCTAAAGCAAAAAATAAATAATAGAACCTACTGAACATAGAGTCTATTCATACAGTATTATGGAATTTGTATGTATTGAAAATATGGAATTTATTTAAGTATATTGTTATTTTGTGATAACAAATCTTACCCGTTGTTGGTTATTGAATTATAGTTAATTGGTTTATGATGATATCTAATCAATAACGATAGCGTTTTTTCATAAAACATCTTACATAATTTAGTCTCATTCAAGTTCCTCAAAATATGTGAGGTTATGTATAATTTGATAAACAATTTTTGTATCGGTTTAAACCTTGATGAACTTTGATAACGTAGTTCTGTGTCTAATTTGTTAATTCAGTAATCTAAAAATATTATTACATTCTGAATTGTTTACAATGTTGTCTAATGTTCTTGTTCTGTTACTATCGATGTTTGTAATAATTAGTATATAACGAAGGAGTCCATTATGATGAATAGCTGTCCGAAAACATTTTTGCTTTAACAGAAAATGTAGCATTAATGAATATTGTAAAAATATCCTTCCCAATAGCAGATATGCTGTTTCGTAATGCATTACTACCAACTTTTTCATAAAAGATGAAAGGCAACATAAATATTACCCAGACAAAAAAGATGTTACCTAATTGTAAAAACATCATTTAATTGAAACCAATGTTTTTCTCCAATATCTTTTACCTTCTGTCTACAACTTGTTATATGTATTATCGACAACTCTGTACGTTTTATTTAAATTAACTATAATAAGCTAAACTTCTTCTTCTTCGTCTGTGTATAGGTCAATGACCTGTTAATTACCTACAATAAAGTAAGTTCTGTGAGCCCTCTTTTGCACGTATACCGGGCAGGAGGAGTGAACCTACTCCTCTCTTTCTGTACCATGTTACCAAATGTGTATATATGTATGTGTTCTCTGTGTGCACCAACCACAGACAAAACTCGAAGCCATTATTGCCAATACAACGAATTCGTTATTAACTCTCTCCTCTTTGTTCTACTAACGCAATAATAAACCGCCCATTATTATTTTACGCACGTGTATATCTGGCCATAGACCATTGAATAGAATATGCCTTTGAGGAACCTTCGCGATTCATCACGGTCAGTCTCGAATGTCTTGGAAATGTTTTTGCAAGTATAATTAAGGCTTGAAACGGCAAGGCGGCAGTAACACTGCAACAACGACCAACAGTGAGAAGCCGATGGGTATTTTAGTTCTATTCGCAACGACTTTGATAAAACGAAACTTTTCCAGGGTAAAAAAAAATCTAAAATACGTAAGTGGTCATCTGGCGATTATGAAAAGTCGGCTGCAACAAATTCAGCTTTATAAAATATCACTCCGATAGTATGCGGCAGAATATTTACATTTCAGGTTTACGAAGATTGAAGTAAATGATGACGAAAGACCACTGTTTGATATTTGGCGGCACCTCTTGCAATTAATCTATTATGTAAAGTTTCAGTATGGTACTTTCTTACAGTTATATGGCAGTAGGCACGTGCTCCATCACTTTGCAACCAACGCTGCCTGACACAAAGTTGAGGCAAATCATTTTCTAAAAAATGTAAATACATTTCTCCATTTAAACTGCCCTCAGAGAAGTAGGGACCAACGATAATGCCGTCAACGACACCACACCACAAATTTACAGTAAAAATTCTTTGCAAGTGGGCTTGCCAAATCCGATGTAGGTTATCTTGTGAATAGAAATGGGAATTGTGTTTATTTACACACCCATTGTTACTAAACGTCGCTTCGTCAGAAAATAGAATATTTCTTAAAAACAGTGGATCAGTAGTAACTTCATCTCTTAAAAATTGGCAGAAATTAACTCAACCTGGATAATCACCTTCAGTAAGGCGTTGAACTAACGTGACATGATAAGGATGCAACCGGTTTGCTCTTAAAATGTTAAATACTGAACTTTGGCTAAAGCCTACAGTTCTTGCAACTGCTCGTTATTCGATGACCGCCGCTTCAGCTTATACAGTTGACATGTCCTTGTCTCACCTTTGAATTGGAAAAATGTCCATATTGCCGCAAATTTCTTTCCAAACGCCTAACGCAGTATGTAATATAAGGGGTGTATTCGGGTATCTTTGTGCATATCGTCGTACTGTTAAGTCCGCCGCCCCTCTGCATTCCCCCAAAATCAACATTAAATCCGTTTTCTCGCTATTAGAACACATTGAAACTGGTTGTTATGACCGCAAGAATCTATACAAATCAACAATTTGGTACAGTAGTTTGTTTAAAACAGTAGTTGATATTTGTCTGCCCAAAGGACTCTTAATGTAAAAAAAAATATATTTTTCTTGCAGCTAAAAAGAAAAGCTAACTATGCATTTCATGCCCATGTGATAGGTGTAGCCTATCTACTTGATACAAGATAAAAAGATCGCACAGCATATTATGTGGATTTACATATATTTTAGACATTATCTTTGTAGTTACAGTTATTGTATTTTATACTTTAATATAGTTTTAGTATTTTTATTACTATTAGTAGTAGTAAGTACAAAGGGACCGCGGTGGTCGAGTGCGAGAACGCATTGGCCACTCGAGGTCACAGTAAATGCAGTTGCTCCGTTGGGGCGATCGAATCCCGATTGGGGCGACCGCATTTGCTTAGTTAAGTTTAGGGTGCATGTTGCATGAATGTTTAGTATGTAAGGGACGCCCGCACCCCCCTGAAGTAATGCGAAAGTGGTTCCGGGGGGGGGGCGGTACGGTAGCATGAATGTGGAAAAAAAAGTAGTAAGTACAAAGTCAATTGCAGTAGCCTAGGGATTGTCCCGTCTATATTAAGCTTTAGAATCTGACAATATGAAAATTGTAACAGAAAGAAAGAAATCTTGACGAAAAACCTGTAATTTACATACCTTAATAAATTACAAATCAGTTGCAACTAAATACTTGTTCATTTTCACATTTTGTTGGGCCAAAATTTTTAACTACCTGAACTGTCACACAGTTTGACATACAGGTAAATGTCATTCAAAGCTCATTACAGCTGACTGCAGACGGAATACCTTTTTTCCTAGGCTTGCTGCAATTGACTTTTTAAATCACTTTGTATATTGTATTAATGTATTAGACCTGTATGACATGTCACAGAATTGTGTACAAAATTTTGTTCAAAGTGTTTTTACAAAATTCTGTGCCGTATCATACATCAAAATTTTGTTCAAAATTTTGTACAAAACTCTGTAGTTCGTGCTCTAAAGTCTGCAGAATTTTGTTCAGAAGCAACGCAATACGTAAACGAGCGCTTTCTAGTGTTCATCAATGATCACAGAGGGCAAAAATATAAATATTTTACCACGTGTACCACCTAAAATCTCTTAACGCTAGCCATTCTACACAATCTTAGTAAAATTTATAAACAAAAAAAATTCACGAAGAAGCAAAAATAATACAAGCCACAAAAACAGCATTCTAGGATATGTAACCAAAAGTAAACAATTATTATTAAACCTTGATAGATTTCTATCTTATCTACAGTAACATGATCATTTTGACAGTTTCCTCTCAGATGTTAACGTAATTTGCACCTATTTGCGTATGCTCACATTTTGTACAAATTTTTGTTCCATGTAATACGTGTTTTGCAGTATTTGAACAAAATTTTGTACAAAATTCTGTGCCGTGTCATACAGGCCTTAGTCTATTTTAAAATGTGTACTGCTATTCCTACGAAATATATATGTACATATGTTGACATGTACGGACAGCAGCGTACTTTTCTAACTCAACCTTAACTTCTGTTACTTGTAAGTACTTCACCTTGCATCCGGCTAGCTCTCATAAGGGTTTATCTCAATTGCTGGGTCGCTCATTTATTATATTACCGCACCTTCGTAGTTCGCTGTCTTTAACTCTGATTGCATCCCAAATAAAATATTACCAGTTCATTTAAACTCCACTTTTAATATTTTTGTACAGTTACAATAAACCTAAACACATTCCATTCCAATTTTTACACTTTTATTACTTAATTTTGAATTTATATTAAGTTCGGATTCCTGTGAATAATTTCACGTCCGCAGCTTTTTACATTTTCTTATCTTACACCCCCACAATTATTTACTCATTTCCCAGACAACCCTCATGTCTGGCCAATCGAAACATTTCAACGATCTCATTCGATCTACGCCAACGTCTTTTTTAAAAATGAATAAACATCCTTGATCACAAACTTCGATGTGCCAAACATTGTACAGATAAGCAACTAAAGTTAACTCAAAGATAACGTAGACAAGGAGATAAAATATAAAAATAAGACCCTTAAAATCAAGACAAGACCTTGCAAAAATATCTGGGGGTAATTGTCAGTGTTACAATTTCATTGCGAGACAAGCTGGTTAAACGCGGAGAAACTATTTACAATATGTTTCTGAAGAGACGAAATACAAATCACGAGGAAGCAGAGAAGTTTGGAGACAATATTTGTGATTAAATTGAGCTGCTTGATGGACATATTCCAGAAACAAAATTTAATAAAACCTACAACTCCAAGGAAAAATTCACATATACAAAACTAATGCTTTATATAAATAACTAGAGATATGAAACAAAGTCAAAGCAACAAATGTAAGTAATATTTGCTAATGTGGTTGAATTTATCGAAATACAAGGCAGAAAAGCAAGAGTTTTATGCAGGTCAATCAACGTACCTAGATTATATTTACATAAATCAAATCTTATACATACAATATGTCGTGATTTTTATTATTTAATGAGTAGTGGTACATGCTTTGCGTATCGACAGCACTTTCTGCCACTTAAGAATGCACTAATCACCATCCAAGGGCAACTTGAATCAATAAATTGTTAGTTCTTCGTAGATATATAGGTGCAATGCAAATTACTTTGCTATTGAAAAAGTTTCAGCTGCTGAGTCAAGAAGTGCACACTTACAATGATTATGGCAATAATATTGTCTACCATTCTTGTATTTGTTTTGGTGGTTTTTGCGTGGGTGTTTCAGCTGTGGAAATCTAGAAGAGTCCGAAAGATGGTTGCTCATTTACCAGGTCCACGTACTGTGCCCTTCATTGGAAATGCTTTGGAATTTATAGGAAACAGTAAAGGTACCGCTATAACTACCAACGGAAACTAATTTAATTATGTAATAGGAAAATTTGTCTTCCATTATTGATTCAGTAATAATTTTGAAATCAGATTTTAATTTAAACACAATTTAAATTAATTTAATATTCTTAATTACATTAATCTGACCAGAACCAGATCCAAGATCCTTAACAAAGTATCTAGATCCTTTACAGATCCTTTCGAATTTCGAACGTGTCAGGGGTGTTCTTTTAATTTTTAGCCATTGCAGAGGTATGGACAGTGCCACTGGATACTTGGACAGTAACATAAGAAAATAAATATATAGTTAACGGGAACAAAACTTTATTACAAACTTACACTACTTACAAGTTACAATACAATAATAATACGCTACACTGCACCAAAAGATACTGTATTAATACTTTTATAGTTACTATAAAGTAACATAATTCTAATTATCGAATTTTATTTTATTTTCTTTTAAAATTAACAACGTTTCGAAAATTTCGTCATTTAACCTATTTCTACGAGGGGTTATAATTTATCCACCTGTACTAAATATTCTTTCGACGGGGATAGAAGAAGGCAGTGTACAATTACATTTAAGGAAAATTTCTTTTATTATCGGATACCTATTTAATTGAATGTATCTGTTATCGCCTATCGGGATCCTCAAAATAGTTTGTACACTGCAATGTAGATGTTTGTACCTGCGTATTATTTATTTTAAAAAAAATCAAAAAATTCCTCATGATAGGAATTTTCTTTTTCGGAATTTACTTCTTGAGATCCTCCTAACTGTAACTCTTCTAGTTTTCGTTTCAATATACTTTTGCAGAATTCAGAATCCTCTTTAAACGAAGTAATTTCTAACCACCTTAAATTTTGGATTAGAAATTGTAGCCAACACGTATGGTCGATTGCCGGAGCTTTCTATATCCATTATATTTGCAAAACGTTTTTGAAGTCCATTTAGCAAACATTCTCTTAATTTTGAATTGTATCAGTGGCGGCTCGTGAGTTAAGAAAGAGGGTGGGCACAAGAAAAAACTTACCTATTGTTGGTACATAAAATCCATTCTCCTATTTTTCATGCTGGAAAAGACGTCTGTGACTTTGTTGTCAAAATCCGGGATAGACTGGACGAACTTCTTTTCTATTGGTAGGACCGCCAATGCGTTCAGTCACTAAAAGTGGCAAAATACCACCTACGTCACACATGTCATCGCGCTCATAAATTGCTGAAAGTTCACTTTTCAATGTTACACTGTCCAACATAGGATAAGATTCCACAGTTTCATCAAAATATTTTTGTGGAAATGCATGCCTATACCAAAGACCAAAAGCGTTCAAAAATTTGTCCATTAAACACGTATCGAATAATAACAACCATTTGCTGATGATTAGAAGTGTCTGTAGTTTCATCGGCCTCCAAAGCAATGAAATTTGCAGATTTAATTTCTTTTAATATTTCCTGCTTGTAAATTTGCAACAATTGCATCTAGCAATTCGTTCTGAATAGTTTTTGAGACGCCTTTAAACACTTGTGAACCTTTCATATGTATTGCAAGCACAGCGTCTAATTCGGCAGCAAAGTTGATTAACCCTAAATAAATTCCTGGATTGCCTGACGTTAATGTTTCATCGTGACCTCGCAACGCCAGTTCAAAGGCGCCGCAAAATTTAATACACATAATTAACCGGCGCAAAATATGACGATTTTTTTCCACGTCTTCGTTGTACTTAATTTTATGTAGCAAATAAGCACCCTCTAGTTGTTCACGGATGTCCACTTTGCCTAAAACACTAAAATCCATGCACGCATTCATGTGAGAAACGGAAGATTTGTGTTTCTTTGCCCTCTCTGCAATGTGTTTTAAATCATTCACACCTTGTTTATTCCACGCACTAACCTCTTTCTTAAAAATTAAGCACATAAAACAAAACAGTTTATTTGTTACCTCAAATGATAGCGGTTTTTTTAAAAGATTTTGCAATTAACTTCCATCATTGAAAAAACGTCACGTTCGTCTTTGAATTCACACGCGCGAGTGCGCGAAAACAAAACACTACGGTCGAAAGTCAAACGTTGACTTTAAATGGGGAACGCTTCGCTCGGTGCCCCATTCGCGTGGTATATCGCGTATAGCGAAGATAACCGATAGCCAACCGAATCACCTCTACATGGGGAACAAATCAGAGCGTTCCCCGGAAAATAGTTTTGAGGCTGTTAGCCGTGCTTGTGGTGCGGAAGGAAAATTTGATACCATCGTTAAAATAATGCACTGAGTTACATGCGAATTTCTTTCTGTGTTTATCTTGGTGGTTGGGTGGGCACGTCCCCTTGTGCCTTTTAGTACAAGCCGCCACTGAATTGTATTGTAATTCCAGCATAGCTTCCAATCATTTTTAATTTTAAAAAGTGTTGGTAAAACAGTTCCTAAGTGACAGGTTTTTCCACTTTGCAAAATGTCTATTGCAACTGCTATAGGTTTTGTAACAAAAATGCGTTCTTTCAAAAAAAGAATATCGGATGGCTGAAATCCTTCTAATTTTAATACTTTACAAATTTCGTTTAATTTTGATTCAATGCCAATTAGTATTCGGAGATGAAAGAAATTAGAGCTGGAGTACCGCAGGAAAGCGTTCTTGGACCGATACTCTATTTACTGTATACAGCTGATCTGCCAGAGATAGAAAATGTGATGATTGCCACATTCGCAGATGACACTGCAATTCTAGCAGTAGATACAGATGTAGAAACTACGACAAATAAATTGCAGCAAGCCGGTGATTATATATTCAAGTGGACCAGGGAATGGAAAATCAAACTGAACAAGGTAAAATCAACCCATATAAACTTTACTAACAGAAACATAAGGAATCCGCTGCCCATTGCCCTAAATGGAAATATTGTCCCCTATGAAAATTCAGCCAAGTATCTGGGAATGACGCTAGATTCTAAAGTAAGATGGAAGGAGCATGTAAAAAAGAAAAGAGCGGAGTTGGGGCTAAAATATAGAAAGTTATATTGGCTGATACGGCGTCATTCCAAACTGTTAATATACAACAAAATTTTGTTATACCATATGTACAAAAAAATTTTAGATAAAGGGTGGCTTTGTATGTCAGAACGTATGTCGCACTTTGAAACTGCTTTTAAATTGAGGGGATCGAGGGTTTATTTTCAAGTACATATTACAATAAATGTTCAAAATGTCCACCGTTTTCATCCAAACATAAATTTACACGCCTTTTCATGTTTTGGAGCATAACGGGTGTGATATTGGCACATTCTTCAACTATTCGGAATGTTAAATCCAAGAGGTCATTGTTATTCAATAAATGTTGAGTGAACCATTGGCAATACAACACGCGCCTGTTATTATCACCCGGTAACAATTCATGAGTTGTCTGCATCTTGTAAGGAAATAGACCAATGTCTCTTCTCAAAATTGTTCTACAGGTACCTACAGATACAGGAACTTGTTGTACGAGTCGGGGCAATGATCTTGTAGATGCTTCATTCATAATCTCTTGAACATTTTGAATGGTCTCCTCTGTACGGACTGTTGGCCTTTCACTTCCGCTCTTCCGTGTTACGCTTCCGGTTTCTCTAAATAACCGCACACAATTTCGTACCACATTAAAAAAGTCGGCCTCCAGAAACACAAAATCAGGAAACTGTTGTCGAAATTCAACCATACAAGGGCGGGTACTGTAAATCCATTCCCCATTTTCAAGATTTCCATTGCGAAAATAAGATTCAACGATGAATCGCTTATGTATTTCTGTAAACACCATTATTAAATTAAATCTGATTAAAACTGACATTTAATTGTCATAAAATCATCAAAGACCGACGTATTGAAGTACAAAGCCACCCTTTATCTAAAAATTTTTTGTACATATGGTATAATCAGATTCTGAAACCAGTCTGGGTTTACGGCATACAATTATGGGGTTGTGACAAAGCGTGCCATATCAGCAGTATACAAAAATTTCAGAACAAAGTGCTACGTAACATCGTGAATGCAGCATGGTAAGTACGCAACTGCGATATTCATCGTGATCTAGGAATCATGGATGTGGTCAGCGAAATCGAAAGATATGCAGCTAAACATGAGGCAAGGCTACATCAACATGTTAATATCGAAGCAATCCAACTCCTCGATGTACATGACCTGAACAGAAGACTGAAGAGAACAAAGCCATACGAGTTAGTCTAAGAGTCCAAGTGAGAGCATAGTGCGAAAAGTCTAGTGCCGTGTGCAAAACAGAGTCAACTCAAGGACGCCAGTAGGTGAACTTTAGTTTTTAGAATTTAGTATTAAGAATTTCAGGATAAATTAATGGTTGGTCTTTTTGACCAGGTTTAATATGCTATTTAAATATTATAAATAAATATTTAAACTAAAAACAAATGCTAATTAGCTTCATGCATGCATCGTCCATGAAATTCCACCGAGTTGGACAAGGAACTTTCAATTTAATACCGCATATATTTTCCAATTCGTCTGATGCTTTAATTGACCTACTTACTAAATTCCATAAAGAAAAAGCTTTTTGAAAAACCGAATGGTGTATTTTTTTATATATTGCGTTTTCTGTGGCTTTGACTGCATCTACAGTAATAATAAGACTTAGGGTATGTGAACAACATTTAAAATGTTGATGTAAAAGCAGGTAGGTACTGTCATCATCAAAATCTACTAAAGATTCTACATCTACATCATTTTGATTTTGCAGTTCTGTTAATTCGCTATCATTATATTTGTCTCTAGACAGAGAAGATGCAAATATATCAAAAGATTTGCTGAAATTGTTTGCGTTATCCGTTACAGTTCCTGAAAGCACTTTCGTCGCTCATCATCACTCTAACCTAACACTACCAAATGGTTCACCCCCAATGACAGCAGTAATGCAAATACCGAAAAATGTCTGTTCTTGCTTTACCTAATCTGCCTAATAAGTAATAAAATAGCTAAAGTATTTTTGCTACCTCGCAACAGGTACATTTGAGGGACAGGAAATTCTAGGCGTCTGTCTGCATCTGCACAATTGCTGAATTATAGGTACGCTTAGTGCATAATGGGTAGGTAAAACCAGTAAAACCCAACTGCAATCTTCCTGGAAGCACGTACATAATTTATTTTGCTGAAGAAGAATAGAAGACATTTCCTAAAATACATAAACATACTTTAAATAGGAATTATTACTCAATGCGTTTTTAAAGTTCACAAAAGAAAAATCAAGAAATGAATTGGAAATTGGATCTAAAGATGAAAGATCCAGAAAATTATGATCTAGATACAGATACAAGATCCTCGTGTAAAAAGAATCTAGATCCAGATACTAGATCCATATAGTTGATCTAGATCCGGGATCTAGATCCACTGGATCTAGATACTACCCAATACTGTTTAAAACCTCTTGTGTAGCTTATCTCTCCCATAAGACCATTTCGTTCCCTGTCAACCACACTGGGGTACGATTTATTTACATAAGCGGGTGCTTGTTCCAAAAATGTACAGTAAAGTAGTTTGATGAAATTTCTGGTAGGTTATTTAAGCAAGTATTTTTACAATAAGATTTCCAAAAATGTATTTCATATTTCATTATCATCTACACAAATTAGCGAAAAAAAGATATTGCAGTACCAAATACACAATTTTGTTCATATTCTAAAAACTTAATCATATACAGGGTGGCATATGTGCAATAAGCAACAGGTAGTCATATCTGGCGTAACGGAAATGTAAGGAAGTTATGTTTACTGTTGAATAATACGCTTTTAGATAAATAGCAATGATCAAAAATTTCATTCGTCTCGATATAAATAATTAAGAAAATATAGTGAAATTCGGAAATGAAAACAGTGAAGGTGCTGAATTTCCGTGCAGCTTTTAACGCTTTGTTTCTATCATCTTTAAAATGTTGAGTTTGCGAAAGTTTTGGGAGCATCTGTATTTGTCATGGAATATACGAGGCTTATTCGGAAACATAGAGCCGTATATTTTGGTGCGTTGTGGGGGTACTTTAGTGGTTGATGAGCTAGCCACACATGAATTCCCGGTTGTTCTGTCATTGTATTTGGTTGTACAATAAAGGGCTGGAAAAACACTACGATTGAAAATCCCGCAACATGTGAAGTGCCCGTTATGATTCGATTAGTTCATACAAAAGAAACTGCCAGAATTTACCGTCAAATATTCGAGGTTTTTGGGCGAGCCATAGTTAGTAAAGTAAAGGTCAGACACTGGTATAAGAATTTCAAATATGGCCAAACAAGCGTGCACGAGGAACTAAGTAGCAGGCCTTCCGTTGTCAACAACTATCTTGTAGAAAAAGTGTAGGAACTCCAGATAAAGTCGAACAAGCGTGCACTAGGAACGAAGTAGCAGGCCTTCTGTTGTCAACAACTATCTTGTGAAAAAAGTGTGTAGGAATTTCAGATACGATTGAACAAGGCCGCAAGAGGAACAAAGTAGCAGGTCTTCTGTTGTCAACAACTATCTCGTGGAAAAAGTGTGTAGGGATTTCAGATACGGCCGAACAAGCGTGCACGAAGAACGAAGTAGCAGGCCTTCCGTTGTCAACAACTATCTTGTGGAAAAAGTGTAGGAATTCCAGATAAAGTCGAACAAGCATGCACGAGGAACGAAGTAGCAAGCCTTCTGTTGTCAACAAGTATTTTGTGGAAGAAGTGTGTAGGATTTTCAGATATGAGCGAACGAGCGTGCACGACGAACGATGTAGCAGACCTTCTGTTGTCAACAACTATATGGTGTAAGAGGTGTGTAGGAATTTCAGATATGACCGAACAAGCGTGCACGAGGAACAAAGTAGCAGGCCTTCTGTTGTCAACAACTATCATGTGGAAAAGAGAAAGTTGTAGACATTTCAGATATGACGGAACGAGCATACACAAGGAACGAAGTAGCAGGCCTTCTGTTGTCAACAACTATCTTGTGAAAAAAGTGTGTAGGAATTTCAGATACGATTGAACAAGGCCGCAAGAGGAACAAAGTAGCAGGTCTTCTGTTGTCAACAACTATCTCGTGGAAAAAGTGTGTAGGGATTTCAGATACGGCCGAACAAGCGTGCACGAGGAACGAAGTAGCAGGCCTTCCGTTGTCAACAACTATCTTGTGGAAAAAGTGTAGGAATTCCAGATAAAGTCGAACAAGCATGCACGAGGAACGAAGTAGCAAGCCTTCTGTTGTCAACAAGTATTTTGTGGAAGAAGTGTGTAGGATTTTCAGATATGAGCGAACGAGCGTGCACGACGAACGATGTAGCAGACCTTCTGTTGTCAACAACTATATGGTGTAAGAGGTGTGTAGGAATTTCAGATATGACCGAACAAGCGTGCACGAGGAACAAAGTAGCAGGCCTTCTGTTGTCAACAACTATCATGTGGAAAAGAGAAAGTTGTAGACATTTCAGATATGACGGAACGAGCATACACAAGGAACGAAGTAGCAGGCCTTCTGTTGTCAGCTACTATCTTGTGGAAGAAGTGTGTAGGAATTTCAGGTATGGCCGAACAAGCGTACACGAGGAACGAAGTAGCAGGTCTTCTGTTGCCAGCTACTATCTTGTGGAAAAAGCGTGTAAAAATTTCAGATATGGCAAACAAGCGTGCACGAGGAACGAAGTACCAGGCCTTCTGTTGTCAACAACGATCTTGTAGAAAAAGTGACAAGAAAGTTCGAGAAAATCGGCGTTGCACCATTTTGGAGATGGTAGCAACCTTCAAACTTCACATACACTACTGTACGAAATTGTCACGAAGGGTACAGCACCACAAACTTTGTGCCAGGTGGGTGGCAAAAAATGTTGACGTATGTTAACAAAACTCAGCGGATAGCCTCTGCACTGCTATATTGATCTTACTATACAATATCATAACGCTGCAAATTTTCTTTCATGATCTTGAAAATTGTTTACAGTTGTTTCCAGTTCTAAACCATTTCGATGATTTTGAATATACCATTATATGATTCTCGTTTTTACAGACGTTTCGAATGTTGTGCTTACGATTCCCAAAAAGTATGCTACACCTTTTCGAATGTTTATGGGTAACAAAGTTTACATTATTTCAACAAACCCAGAGGACATGCAAATCCTATGTAACAGTTCAAAAGCTATATCAAAACCTGCAGAGTATCAATACATGAAGCCACTCTTAAGAAATGGTATTTTTGTTGCTTCTGGTAAAAATGTAATATAATTCAAATTTTACAGTTGGTAAACACGAATATGTTATAGGACCCATATGGAAAAAACATCGCCGATCCATAGTGCCAACGTTTAATCAAAAAATTCTAAATAACTTTGTAGAAATATTTAGGAAGCAGGCTAATATCCTAGTCCATCAATTAAAAAAGGAAGTGGGAGGAGGATCGTTTGATGTATTTCGATATTTGTGCGCCTTTTCTGTAGATTCAATTTGTGGTGAGTGCATATGTTCGACATATTTAAAATGCGGAGAACTAAAGTTTATTACTATGTGTATTGTGAATCATATTTCCTATTTGTTCCAAAATATCTCCAATTACTATAATTTTTATTTCTGCTCAGTGAAGTATTTACTAACAAACTACAAGGTAGGCCAGCTATGTTACTTTCCCCTAAAGGTGGTTAACAGTCTACCATGTAACTGAAATATGTTATTTATTATATGGTGTTGAGAGTAAACTATATACAACAATATTTTGAAATTAATCATAATTTCAGAAACTACTATGGGAGTGCAAGTAAATGCGCAGATTGAAGAATCGCCGTTCCTTTCTTGGGTTAACAGGTAATACGTCAATATGGTACACATACTTTTCCTTAATTCTTAACCCATGAATATACTTTTACATCGTTTTCTTACATGTCCATATTTTGGCTCCATAGATCTCTGGCAATAGCGTTCAAAAGAATGTTTAAAATGTGGTTGAGACTAGATCTGTGTTTTCAGTTATCACCTTATGCGAAAGAAGAGAGAGATGTAGTGCAAAAAACTCAAGACTTTATTGACAAGGCAAGTGCTGATATAATATCAGTAACAGGACGATTACCCGCTGGACAAAAACCCCCCAGACATTAATTATTAGGGAGATTTTGTCCAAGGGGTAATTTTCCTAGAACCATAATATCTTGTTTATTTAATAATCTTAACAGGCAGTATAACCACAAGAGTTTGTACATATCATTTCATGATAGGTAGACAACCAAATATAATCTTCTGTATTACAGATCATTAAACACAAAAAGGAAGAATATTCACAACAACAAAATCACTACAAAGATGACCAGCTAGAACTAGATGATGGTAGGTAGATGGAAAAATTGCTATTTGGTACAGTTGATACAAGATGTGCAGAAAGTAACGAACCATTATAACAAGAAAATCGCAGCTTGATTTATAGAAATTACCTTACAACTATCTACTTTTATTTCCTGTTAACTGAACATACATAAGCAGTATAGCATAAAAACTAATAGCACAAAAACCGCAAACATTTTTTCGAATATCCCGAGTTATTCGTGTACATTTTAAGCCGCTCAAACACAAAGTAGCCCAGAGACGTTAAGTCGGGCGATCGCGGCGGGCAACGATAGCGTATTATTCTGTCACTTCACTAACAAATTCCCTTACAAAATCCTGTGTTGCGCCTGCTGTGTAAACTGTTACGCCATCTCGCTGGAAGAACCCACGCTGAAGTTCATCAATCGTAGAATTGATCTAGAAACGGTCTTAAAAATATGTAGTTGCTGGTAATTGTTGACACTGATGTGCTCATTAAAATCCCAATTTTGTGGTAACGAGGCTTCCTGATATGTATGAGGATTTCCGGTTAACAACGTAGGATAGTACGTAATGTCACGTTGAGGTTTTCATTAAAAGGTGTACAGTATTATGGACGCTTTTCGGAATCTATTGGCAACAACTCTTGAATGACTGACACATTGTATGAGTTCAGATTTATACTTATTTATAAACATTCTAAGAAACCATATCAAACACATACAATGTAAACCTTCAGTAATTAAGTTATAAAAACATTATACCCATTGCTTGTTTAACGAAACAATCATATTAACGATTCGTTGGAATTTGCATCCATTCGCTGTTGACTGTCCTGTATAGTGTCTTCCGTAAGCACGAATTCCCTGCCCTTAAACTTTCTTTTGCAAACGCTGCCTGTTTCGTTGTAACGTTGAACAATACGATCTACGTACTCATTGAAAATTTCATTGCGGACTGCTTTGTTGAAAAATTGTTCTTGGAACTGATTGAAGCAAGAAAGACAGGAGTACTGCCAAATATAACTTTGAATACATTCTCCGGATCTAAATTAGATTGCCAACCTATATTCAACCTGCTCTACTGTGAACAATCTGTAAAACTAATTCAAAACAAAATTTTGTAATTTATTGATCATACCTCATAATGCGACCGAATACACCCTTTCAATTTTGAAAAATTTGTTATTATGTTCGGATTACCAAAATAGAAACCCGGAGTACACAAAACGAAAGCAGTAGAAATGATAGTTCACAGTAAAATAGCGCTAATAGACCCGTGGGGAGTAATTATTCATAAACAACCTATTCGCAGACAAAAAAAAACGTATTGTTGATAATAGTCAGACTAAATCGAGGCCAAGTACCCTTCAACCATTTTCGATTGTAGTACTGACATTTCGGGAATCCGCGAAAGCATCAAACAATATATACAGGGTGTCAAATTGAAAGCGTACAATGTGTTATAACTTTGGAAGGAAAAGATTGAACTTTTCTAGAAAACGTATTATCATGACTCATAAAGTAATCTTCTCCATTCAACCCTTCAATCTCTAGGTACTCCAACACAAAAATTTCAAAATGTAACACCCACCTTGTTATATCTCATCGAGAAGCTCTTACAAAATTCTATTCAATAGTAGCAAACATTTCTTTTAGCTGATTCGCTTAGGAAAATAGAATGGCCTCCAGGCTCTCCAGACTTAACTCAATTACACTTATTTTCAAGGGGACAATTTGTTGTCTACAATACTCAGCCTCAGCTCATTGCACAACTGCGACAAGGTATAGTGCAGGAGCAGTGAGATATTCTATAACAAATCTTCCTAAATGTTCAGATAAAATTTGTGAGTAAACTTTACTATTGCCTAGAAAATAATGGAAATCATTTTAAACATTTAATCTAATCTTTTTAGATTTAACATAAAATAATTGATTCTTAGCAGAGTTTTAGTTCTTAATTTTATCTAAATGAATCGGGTAGAAAGAAATGTTTGCTACCAATGAATGCATTTTGTACGAGCTTTTAAATGAGATATTACAAATTGGGCGTTACTATTTGAAAATTTTTTGTTGGAAAACCTGCGGTCCTAGGGGTTGAATGGGAAAGGTTACCTTATGCCAAGGAAGGTGGCTCGGCCCCCCGGGTCGTGTGTCTTGACTAATATTTTTAGTGGAGATTTTCCTGGGTCATTTAGGCAAATGCTGAGACAGTATGATCCACGAATTTCCATTATCCATATTTACTGGTCTTTCCCATCCTTACATTCGCGTTAATAGCTGAAGACGGTTTCGGTGCGGAATCCAACTGACCCCTATAGCGGCCAGCTCTCGTGTGAGGAATGAACCTAGGTTGACTTTCCTTTCCATCGAGCTTAAATCTGATGAAATTCGGAATAATGTCGTAGTAAGTGAGGGCGCCAACGGGAATATCACTAGATCCGGCACTGCTTTAGCTCCACGATACTTTGAACGGCCAATCCGAAGGTTGTGCGTGATGGAACTTACCTTTTCACGCAATTGTTCCTAATGATTATGTTAATTTATTAGCCCCGTGAACAAAACGGCGCAACAATCACTCTCAGCTGCCCTTACAGGAAAGAAATAAGAGTTGAGCTTAACAAGGCATTTAATTAAATTAATGAAGCGGATAAAATACACGCAAAATCGTTAAATGATTATAATTTGGTAACGAACAAAGATAAACATTATTTAAAAAAAACACAGTTTGAAACAAACAATCTTAAAATTAAACAAGGTCACGTACAGGTAAACCCCAAAAGAATTAAGTCTCAGTTAATAAGAACCGAAAAAAAGATACTGCAGAAAGGCCTTGTGCACGCAGTATTTTCCTATATCGCTAAAGTTTTCGAATAAAACATACAAATACGAACTAGTTCAGAAAATTTCATAATCAACGGCGTCCATTTCAGGCGGCCTCCTCGGTAACCTAAATGGAACAGTTGAAGCGTGGCTAACAAAGGTTTTAAATATTTACCTTTTTCGATAGAAAATTGGCCCTTCAGGGGGTGTAAAACTGGAGTCAGTGTCTGGGTGTAGTGGTGGAGTTTTTACAGTTGGTTCTCTCGAAACCGCTTGCTTTTGGCAGATTTTTCAATATTGCATCAAATGATGAAATTTCCCAAATCTGTACTTTATGGCGATATTTTCGGAAATTTTGGAAAACCGTCCCCTTTTTCGGACGTACCGTGAATGGTACCGCAGAAATCGAAAGCAATCACGTGTTGGTAAATTGCACTGATTCGGACGCCCGGGGTAGTTTTAAATCTGCGTAATACTCAGGTCGAGAGCTAGAGCCTGACTTCTGTCTTTTCCCGAACTTAACAGTGTGAAGACTCGGGTTAATGCTGCGTTTGCAGGAAGACAAATAAACGTCGTGCATATAGGGTGCGTTCAATAAAAGCGGCTAACGTCACACAGATTTCCTTATGAGTCATAATAATGCCACCCCCATGTTATAGAAACTGTTTCTAGAAATGTTCAATAACTTTTTTTACTTTCAGAGATGTAACATATTGTACGTTTTCAAATTGACACCTTGTAGGTTTAAAAGCAGTTTGCTAAAAATACATACAGCGTATCCCACAGGTTCAGGTAATAGTCAATTAACTTGGACTTTCTGTAGATAATATCTGAAACGGTAGTTTCCTGTAAACTGAGCCGGTACCTACTCGTTGAGATTATACAACTCAAACATGTTGAGTAAACTATTGAATTCAGATGTTGAATATATTTTTTCTGATGTTTCAGATCCTAAATGCCTTTCAACTTTAGACGTAATGCTAAAACTTTTAAACAATGATAACAATGCCTTCACAGATGAGGAATTGCGAGATGAAGTCACTACAATTGTTATGGCAGTAAGTATACAATTAGTTCATTTGTAACAATTATTAATAGCTGTCTAGGTATAATACTAAGGATTATACAATCACAATCTTACCTTACAGGGTAGTGATACAACTGCCATTTCCCTTGGTTTTATTCTAATCATATTAGGAATGTATCCAGATTGTCAGGTAGGTTGATTGTTACTAATATTATGTTGTACTTGTAGTTTATTTTAAACTTTTTTAACAATTACAAAATTTATTCTTTGAGGCTTTCGCGGTTTCTCGAACTGTCAATGTTACCATTTACTTTCGACTTAGACCGCGTCGTCATTTGGGAACTACACCCAGCATTATCAGGTAAGGCCCGACCTGTAGCTTGTCTACCTTTACAAGCATTTGCTCTAGAAGTTTGAGCAATATTTGTTCGTAGGCTCTGCCTGCCTAAACAGGGCCCTGTGCTTATATTATTCAAACCTTGGGGCGGACAAGGATTTGATCTTGATGTATTTTGTTTGCCCTGTTAGCTGTTAACAAGCGTAAGCCGATTAAGTATTATTGTCCTGGCAAACAAAATACATCAAGATCAAATCCTTGTCCGCCCGAAGGTTTGAATAATATAAACACACGGCCCTGTTTAGGCAGGCAGCGCCTACGAACAAATATTGCTCAAACTTCTAGAGAAAATGCTTGTAAAGGCAGACAAGCTACAGGTCGGGCCTTACCTGATAATGCTGGGTGTAGTTCCCAAATGACGACGTGGTCTAAGCCGAAAGTAAATTGTAATACTGACAATTACAAAATTTCTTTAAATGTTTAATTTCATTAATGTTGTTTCCTCAACTCATTTTTATCCGATTTTATTGGTTTAAATGGCTACAGAAAACATTTTCTGAAAAATCCCAAGAACGCTTTATTTAATACAAAATTATGTACGTATTGATTGCAAAATAAACACTATTTTGACTCGATGTTTGATATTTCGTTATACAGGAAAAAGTGTATGAAGAAATAATGGATGTTCTTGGGCCGGATGGTACCTTACACCACGAGGATTTAAAAAGGCTTTCTTACACAGAACGAGTTATAAAGGAAACGATGCGTATTTTTCCTGCAGGTCCAATGATTGGTAGATCTGTCGAAGAAGACATTCATTTACGTAAGAGGCGTTTATTACTAAATGCTATCTGCTCTAGTCGTTTGTTAATATTGAATCACTATGTCTATGTATGTCTGAGGCGGTCGTGGGCTAGAGGTTAGCGCAAGGCAATGGCAAACCAGCGAGGTATTCTGTCTAGTAAATATTCTCTGGATAGAAGTGTTAACACTTCCCGTTGTTCGGAGCCCACGTTAAATTGTAGGTCCTCTATGTCTGTGACACTCTAGAAACGCGCAACACAGTCATAGGAGAGAAGATCGCTAAGTTTCGTAAGACATAAAGCACTCAAAGAAGAAGATGTCTATGTTAAAAAAATCGATATCATTTTGGTGGTTTTAAAAATTGAGGAAAACAACTTGTAACAAACGTGTTCGCTTCGAGCATCTTACAAATTACAGATATACAGGATGAGACAACTAAGTTGTCCCTTCACAGAAGTAGTGGACGCAACCCAACATACAAGTGAGAATATTGAATGTTTCTGTAATATCGAAATGAATCATAATTAGTTTCTGTCAAATTGATCTCTTTCTGTAGTAATTAACAGATTTACTAATATTATTTATATTAGTATTTAACAGGAAAGGCCCCGTTGGTGCAACTGTACTACAGTAAACACGCAACAAGTGAAGAACAACAAAAAACTCAAGCAAAGTTTTATTTATTCCGGTAAATGTACAAAATTGCTTTCGTCGACTTCCGTATATATTTTCTTATTCATTTTAAGATGATCTTCTGACTCGAGCAAGCGTGTCAGGTGTAACTAATTATTCTATTTTGTAAATCGTGGTCATTTACTACCTGAGTTCGGCATACTATTTTTTTAATTATCTCCCAATGAAAAAAATCCGGTGGAGTGGTATTGCAACTTCTTTGTGGCCATGTATACGCCGCTCCTCTTCCAATCCAATTTATTCCAAATAAGTAATTCTTAACAATCCAACTGTAGTGAACAAGACAGCCGTCATGTTAGTACCAAAGCTTTTGTCGCACATTGAGTTCTATATCTTCCAACAACCCTAATAAAATGTTTTGTAGGAAATCCAAGTAACGTTGCCCAACAAAATTATCAGGAAGAAGTATGTGTCTAACATTTACAGTTACAATTAAAAAAAATGGTTGACATGCTACATATGGTACATTAGGTTGCTGTAACCACCTTTTCTTTTAATATATTTATTATAGCTGGCTCTGCAATATAATATGCAATACACAGCATGGTTATACAATGCGGTCGTAAAATGCCTTCCCCCCCTACTAACTTCTGAACGAATTGATATTTCTTCACAAAATTTTGTGTGCTTTAATAGGAGGCTAAATACTACTTTTTAGTCCATATTTAAATTTTATAACTTTCAACATGGCGGCTAGGCGCCATCTTGAACTATTTCTTTAAATGACAATGGGGGTCGAGTGACACCTCATTTGAAGGGAGTCTTTGAGTAGAGTATAATTCTAAATTTTGGGAAAATTTTATAGATTCAAAAACAAATGACAGATCCAAATTATCTGTTTCTGATATTAAGCAAAACGCTAAAAAATGTAGGAAGCGAAACAACAGAAGTAAAACAATTGAAATAATTAGTCTTTCTGTTCTATCACTTTAATTCAGTTATTGTTTTTGCTCACGTTTGAATGTTGAGTGTTAAAACAGGTGATACTAACAATAATTATGGCGAATGTTCGAACTCTGCAGGAAAAAACTGAAGCAGTTTTTTTTTTGCTGAAGCCAATCGAAACTTTCACTAAGCCGAAAGAATATATAATTAACGTTTTCCCGACCGTCCTATTTCGAGGACGTATTTAAGAGAACTTGTGCAAAAATTTATTAACACTGGAACTGTGCAAAACAGGAAAAACCCTGGACGACCCGCAATTTCAGAAGACAAACAAATTCAGATAGTCGGTGAAATGCTAGTACATTTTCAGCAATCGACTTCACATGTAGCTGCGATATGTGATGTATCGGTGACCACTGCCAAAAAGTTTTTAAAACGGTATAAGTTCCATGCATACAAAATGAAGATTTTACACGAGTTGATTGAAGATGATCCGGATAAACGCATTGAATTTTGTGAGGTCATGACCCAAACCATTGCAAGAAACCGATCCATCCTATCTTCGCAATATCTGTTTTAGTGACGAATGCACAGTTTTTTTAAATGGGTTTGTTAACAGACAAAATGTAAGACATTAGTGCGATGAAAATCCCCATGTTTTCCGGGAAGGTGACACCCAATTTTAGCAAAAATTGAATGTGTGGATAGGAATACTTGGCGACCATATCGCAAGTCCCTTATTTACCGACGGAAACCTTACTCGGGAATTCTCTTTTGGATTTACGACGTAAAATAACAGAGCCTTGTACAAACATCGGAGTTGAAACTTTCCAGAAAGTATGGGAAGAGATATTAAATAGGTTCAAGGAGCACGCTTTGAAAATTTATGAAAATAGTATTACTATTCAGCTTTTGTTGTATAAAATAAGTTTTATTGTGTTTTAGAATCTTCTTCTTCTTCATTCTTCAATGATGAACATTTCGAAAGCATACCTTTTTTGCTTTAATTCTTAGTTTTTTCCATAAACTTGTTATTTTCAATCATCTGTCATTTTTTCCGGATGAATATTTTTTTATCACACTCAAGGATCAGACGCAGAATTAAAATACCTTTCAAACATGGTCCCACTCGACTCTCATTGCCATGTAAAAAAATAGTTCAAGATGGCACTTAGCCGCCATTTTAAAATTTAAATATGGGCTAAAAAGTATTTAGCCTCCCATTAAAGAACACAAAATTTTGTGACAAAATATCAAGTTGTTCGAAAGTTAGTAGTGGGGGAGGTACTTTTTACGACCCCACTGTATAGGTGCTTACAACTATAGTATGTCCCAGACTTAAAATTCAGTAGGGGTAGCATAGGGCAATCTAATTCTTATGGAGAAATTTTACACAGCATTGCCACTTTTCTTTAACCTGCGGCTATTCTTGAAGCAATTAAAGCAAAAGGACGAAACACTGCGTGTAATCCCTTCTAATGCCAGCTGTTATGCTTAACTTAAGAGGATTAGAAGTCATACAAGTGAAAGTTTTTGTTAGTATTAAGAAACCAAATCAGGAATACGTCTGCCAACACCACTCTTCATAAGAGCAATACTGAATTTTAAGTCTGAAACAGACTATAGCTACTGCAGTAGCTTATAATCAAGTGAGGATTAAGTGACTAATTACATTTCTGACGTACAGTTTCCGCGTAAATTATTACTTTTAGGCTATACAGTCTTTAGATTAAATCTTGCGGTAGCTTGCGTTTAAGGTGCGTGTGGATGCCTTTTTGACCGAAAATTAATTTAGTAGCACTGGAACAGAAGGCTAGGTTTTCGGAAAACTTCATAGTAGTTTTTTGATAAACTCAGTGGTACACTTAGTTCATCGTGTGTTTGGGTGATACGAACGAACTACGAACACTCGATAGCACTTTGTTCTGCACTGTTTGAAGTTTCTTCATTGTTGTTTTTGATGTGTTGCACCAGATTAAGCTTAGCATCTAAGTGAACACCTAAATACTTCACTGCTAAGTCCTTTGGGTTCCATCCTATTTCATTATTATTGGCGTTGGGAGTATCGTTTAAGGATAAACATTTTCGTTTGGCATTTGTCGGAATTTACTTTGATTTTCCATTTCTGGAACCATTCACACGTTATATTTATGGAGTTTTAGAGGCGTTCAATTGCTGTTTCGGCGCTGGAGCTCTGTGTTATTATCGCCGTGTCATCAACATACATGGCTAGTATTGAGTTGATAGCTGTAGGCAGATCGTGAATGAAATAAAGTTGGTCCTAATATGCTACCCTGAAGCATTCCTGTCTTCATGGGTTTGGTACTCGATAATGTTGAGTTAATTCTGACTCTAAATGTTCTATTGGTCAAAAAAGAGTGAGTGATCTTGATTAAGTAGCTTGGAATGTTTAGAAGCATCATTTTGTAAAGGAGCCCGTCGTACCAGACCTTGTCAAACGCTTTTTCCAGATCCATGAACACAGTAAAAGTGTATTATTTTTCCTCTAACCCTTTTTCAATTGCTTCGCTCATTCTAAACAGTTGGTGAGAAGTTGAGTGAGAAGTTCGGAAGCTAATTTGATGAGCAGGGATTGTGTCATTTTGCAGTAGGTCATCTTGCAATCTAGTAAATATCACTTTTTCAAGTAATTTGGTCAAAGTTGATAGGTCTGTAACTGTCTGGGTTGTCCTTCGGTTTTCCTACTTTATAAATGGGGAGTATAATTGCAGTTCTCCAGAGAGTCGGGAAATGTCCTAGTCTGAGACAGGCGTTATATATTGTGGTTAAATAAGCCATCGCCTTCTTCGTAAGGTGCTTCAGTATTTCATTTGATATTAGATCGGGCCCGAGAGTCTTACGTTTGGGTAGTCGTTCTATGTAGGATTTGAGTTCTTGGGCAGATGCAGGGGCTTCTGCTGCGTTATCTTGTAGCTGGAAATTGACAGTTGTGTTTGTCACCTGATACTCAAAGTTTTCGTCATGTTCTCCATTGTTAGGTATAAACACCTGTTTGAGATACGTCGCTAATAAGTTTGCTTGTTCGTCTTCGGATGAGTATGTGGAATTATTAGCTACCATCGGATAGATTACGTTCGCTTGTCTTAACAGTCGTTTGGTGGCCAGCCACTTCAAGGTAGGAGTTGTACCTTTGGATTCTTAAGCTGTCTACTTCTTGCTTTACTAAATGATATAGTTGGCTATATAGTGTTTTGAGGTAGGGTATTCGAGATCACTGCCATTCTCATTCCCATTCTGTACCTATTCTTCAGTTTAATTAGGTTGAGTATGTGGTTGAGTGTTCTAATATACTCAGCAACTTTCCTGTGTTTCCATGGTGTGGTAGATTCCTGTATACTTTCTTGTACCGTAGATGTATACTGTCGAACTGCATCGTCTATATCCGGGGGTGCTTCAAGTGGCTCTATCCGTCTGAGTTTTTGATCAAGAGTTGTTTGGAAATGTTCTCAGTCTGATTTTACGTAGGCTAGCTTAGGATCTGGAGATGTTGCTTGTGGGGTGTTGTAAAAGCTGATAATTACGGATAGATGGTCCGAGTGTAGTTTGTTATCTTGCGTTGGTAACATTTTCATGTAATATTACATCTGGTCAGGTTGATGATCTGTTGTATGTGAATGGTAAGTGAAATCATCTGGGGCTGATATTAGAATACCATGGTTGGCCATAATATTATGTAGCTTGATTCCGTCAGGGTTGCCAATTTCATCTTCAAAAAGCCGTTTGTTTGGTGGTTTGTATGCTGATATGAGAATCATAGAGCCATTATTTTTATAAATACTTTTATAGTAATAGCTTCTATATTTTGAAGATCACTCATACGAATAAGGTGATGGGTGAGTTTCTTTTTGATTAAGATCGCAACTCCGCCTGATTCAATTAATGCTTCTCTATCTTTACGGTACACGTGATATCTAGGGATTCTGAACTTTTTAGTGCTGATAAAATGAGTCTCTGTGATACATGCTATGTCACGTTGTGCCGTGTATTGAATTCTATAAAAGTTGAATGTTGAATTTGAACACCATTGGCATTCCAATTAGTCACGGTTAGGTTATTTATTAGTTGGACATTATTTTGATTCATTGACTTTCAATGTTGGAAGTATTGTTGTGAGAATTGGTATTAATTTTTCTAAATGGGGAATTAGCAGTTAAATTATTTTCTTTAATATGATGGAGATGTAGTCAACTGATTCTTGTTGTCCATCAGATGTGCACATGTTGGGTTTGGGTACAGAGCGTCCAGGGGATGATGAGTCATTTTCCATACTTTCTTGTCTATTGTTACCTGCTTGGAATAATAATCTATTTTGTATTCGATAGCTAGAGCTTCTTTTTTGGTTCTACTTTATCTTAACATAGTAACTACATCCTTTGTAGTTTGCCGGGTGTTTTTCCAAACAGTTTACACACTGAGGATCTTCTCCAGGTCGTTTAGGACAGTCACTATATAAGTGATTACCTGTACACTTCACACAACGTGCTTGCGATTGTCAGTAGTTACGGGTGTGTCCGTACAATTGGCATTTCTCACACTGGGTAATTTCTTTGTATTTTCTTCGTATCTCCACTTCCATGATTTTAAGTTTTTAAATATATCATTTTGTTAAACTTTGACGATATTCATACATCATGTAATTCATTTTGCATGCATAATTTTGGCTGGCGAAAAGAAAATTTTGTTATACTACGGACCTTTTTCTACTGCTCATACCGAGGACAAGCTGTTTCCCTGTCTAAAACTTCTTATTGTTGTCCCTACTTCTGATGTTTTACCTTGGATCTTTACTTATATGTAAGTTGTCAAGGGCGGCCTTTATCAATTCTATTTGTTTTTGGTATTATAAATTCTTCAAGTATTCCGTATAGTGCTTGCCTGTTTACCTATCATATGCTTGTCGGAAATCTATGAAGATCTGACATGTATCAATACTATATTCCCACGTTTTCTCCATCACCTTCTTAAGTATGTAAATTTTGGTACTATCTTTGATTTTCGTTTCCTCGATGCTGTTTGGCTGATTATCTCTTCATAATATAGTACCAATCTGTTGTGTATTAAGTTAGCTAATATATTATGTGCGGCACTGAACAGACTAATTCCACGATGTTGTTACAATGCAGCTTATCACCTTTTTATATACGACTCACACGGTCCTAGTCTTCCATTCCTGAAATATTTGGTCCTTATCCATATGCTCAGGATTACTTCATGTCTCTTCTCGTACATTTTACTCCCACCCTGTTGGTCTCTAAGCTACTTGATTATTCTTCTGGTTTAGTCCCTCTTCTTCTCCATCCCAATTAATGTTCTCTTTTCGCCCTTGTACTTCATGTTCAGTGAAATACTCGATTTATCTTTCTAAAATATCTTTTGATTACATAATAGCGCACCTTTTTTGTGTTTTATTACCGTAGTAATTGTTTGATCATGATATTATAACGCTCTCTTGTTATATACTCTTGTAGGACCTTTGTCTTTGTTACAGTAGTCTTTTATTGGTTTCATACCTCTTCCTCCTACATTTTCTGTAAACTTCTCTTCTCGCCTTTTCGTGCTCTTCTTCTCTACTTCTTTTTGGTCTGTTTAGAAGCAGTTTTCGTGGTTCTCTCTGATTTTCTGCGCTTTGACATTCATCGTGAAACTGATAGTTTCTTGTATTCTTCCCTTTTTCCCAATTGTCTCATTATTGCTTTTCCATTTTTCATCTAACGTTTCTTCTTCTTAAATAGTTTCGATCTATAGGCATCCCGTCATTGCTTGTCGGAACTTATTATCTTCCTGTTCTGCATCTAACTTAGTAATCTCCCATTGGTATACTTGCGCACTCTTTGTTTTTTTTTTTTGGTTGATAGTCTTTCCCTAAATGTGATAAGTACTTATCATATAATGATCTGAGCTGCAATCTATTCCCCTATAGGGTTTTACATCTAGTATATTGCATCGGAATCTCGAATTTATCAGCACATGATCAATTTGATTCTTTTTCGACGGTCTGGAGACACTCACGTTACTTGATGGATTGTATTATGCATACACATGGTTGCTATGACTAACCCCTTTCATGCGCCAAAATTGATCAGTATTTCTCCATTGTAATTAATGTACACGCCTCGATTATTCTATTTTATAAATCATGCTCATTTACTACTGGAGTTCGGTATACTGTTTCTGTAATTGTACCCCAAAGACAAATATTTAGTATATTGACATCGCAACTTCTTGGTGACCGTGGATGCACAGTTCTTCTTCCAATCCAATTTGATCCCAGTGCTTTATTTAAGTAATACCTAACAATCCAATCTTTTAATTATAGCAAATTTGTGGGAAATTTTGGGGTGTTTCGTCGCGCCGGGGCAAACAAAACTGATATTTTTAATGAAACTCTCTATAGATTGTTACAGTTTAAATATATCGTTTGTGGTTATTAAATGTTGACAATTTTCATACATCATATTAATAATTTTGCATGCAAAAAGAAACTTTTATTAAATGCCAATTGGCGCTAATAATCTATTAACTATTTTCAGCATCCTATACTGTACCAGCAGGTAGTACATTTATAGCACACATATTTGCCATGCACAGAGATCCTAATCTTTTTCCCGAGCCTTTAAAATTCGACCCAGATCGTTTCTTGCCGGAAGAGGTCGCCAAACGTCATCCCTATGCGTATATGCCTTTCGCAGCAGGACCTAGAAATTGCATTGGTAAGTAAACAAGATTTTGCATTCACATTACAGACAATATTATTCTGATTCTACTGGGTTTTATGCAATTTTCTGGCCAAAACTAAAATAATGATGAAGAATAAACAATTTGTAAAAGTCTCTTAATAAGACAGAATTTATCACTAAAATATTACTATACTTTTTTATTGTTTTCTGTGTTACTATTACAGAGAAAATTTAAGAAACACAAAATACGTACAATCGGCGACAAATATAATGAAGCTATTAGCAGTTGAGTATAGGCAACACATGTTTCATGCCGTTACTAGCAGCGACACGCGTTTTTTCTTTACTCCAACAACACATTGTCTCTGAGGTATAACTACATAATTGGGAGTTGAATAATTGAATAGCAATTCTTAAACACATTTATTTATTAAACTTGATGCAAAACTGTGTTTTGAGAACAAATAGTTTCCATAAAAGCTAACCAATTACAAAAACTTTTCGGTTTTGTGTTGTTGGTTGTGGTATTATTACTCGTTATCCCAACACATTTGGTGTTTACTATTGTCTACAGTCTTTTTTGCAAGAAGTGCCCCAAGCTGTAGAGATTAAGTATAATGAATTCACTGTCATTTCTTTCGTAAATTTATTACTTTGGATCTGTTGGGTATTTTTAAATACAGGTCACAGCAACAATGAAAAAATCTTAAAAGTTGGGAACGGAAATATCCACATGCGAAACTAACAACGCTTGTTTTTGCTAACACATGCACACTGATACAACTTTGCTAGTAGCGTCATTACTTTTACCGCATATTGTACATTCTAATGATCTAATAACTGCTTTCAGTTTTATACAGGAAAATACATTTTTAAGTTAAAAACCTTTTTTTTTATACCATCAGGTTATAAGCACAACATTTATGCAAATCCTTATCAACTATGTTGGATTGCTTGGCCAATTTTAGTATCCGCCAAGATAAATCCAAGCTTCATTAGAGAGGAACGTTAAGTCTAACATCATTTCGTAAATGATTATCAAACCGCTAACAAAATATTGTAACCTCTATTGTGGATTTCTACCTACTACTACTGTACTCAAGTAAAAGGTCCTACAAATGACCGAGGGATGCGGGGAACTAAGAGAGTTGCCTCCTAACTAACGTAGAATCCAGTTGTGGCGTCTCGTGTTGTGCCATTAAATAATCGCTTCATTAACTTGGTATTAATAAATACAACACTATTGGCGGTATCAGTCATGGATGAGGTCAGAAAAGGATGCAAGCTTCTCCAATTCCGCTACATCGAATAACGTCTTGTGTTCCGATTGGAAATTTGCAACTACTTGAAACGTAAGGCCAAGATTTCATATTCACATCCCTTCAGGCTTTATTTACCGGTAAACAAAGTTACACTTTCGGTTGTCCTAGTTTCTGTGCCCTGGTATTCGGCGATAAAGCCGAAGGATATTCATTTGTAACATAAACTGCGTAAACTGTTCCTGTGAATGGTTCATTTTCTAATGTTTGAGCTTGTCTTCGAATATATTTAGTAGTATGCATGTAACCAGTAAAATATTGCTTTCATTGTACGAGGAATTATTAGACTCTACAAGCTGCACAATATACACCGAAGATTGTCCACCTTTGGATATCGTGAAGTCTGAGGCAGGGTCAAATCGAGTTACTTTCACGTTGGCATCCTCCATATTAAGTCTTTTTCTTGTTCTTTGATTTAAGACTTTGTGTTGTTTCTTCTGTTTTGATAAGCCTCTTGAGACGCGGAGGTCCAACTTTCGTGCCATCTTTTAGTCCTTACCCAAAGTATGATCCATTTTTAAACGCTGCGTGGGTTAACGAAACGATCCTTCTCTTCTCATGTGAGTTAAGCCTTAGCATACCATCGTTTATGTGTCGCAATTTTGATTTCAACCACGACGTCTACTGATATAGTTTTTTTTATGGAAACCTCAAATTAAAAGTAAGTTTTTGCAAAAAATAAAATATATTCCAACGTCATGCCAAGCAGTTAATAATAAACACCTGACGTAACCTTATAGGTTATGGCTATTAAATTGCATGCCACCTTATATTATATATACAGGGAATTTTTCTTTTTAGTATCCATTGCCTATGTATACTTTTAAAAAGAACGCGTCAATTAGGCCTATTATATAGGCAACAACTATACAGACAACTAAACCATGCTGTGACCAAAACAATCAAATTAATTCAATGTTAAAAAATAATATTAATCTTTATTTAGTGTCTTCTTGCGTTTTTTATACAACCATGTACAGTCAAGACGAAAAAGTGGAAATTCTAATGTGGTATCAGAATGGTAACAGCTTAAGAACTGTGAGAGACGTATTTTCACTAAAATATCCAGAAAGACCTATTCCTTGTATTCGAACCATACAAACAATTGTTAGAAAATTTAAATCAGAGGGATGCGTAATAAATTCCCATAAAATAAGAACTAAAAGTAATCACGTTTTAACCGAAGAAATGAAATTAAATATTTTATTCTATGTTGAAGAAATCATAATTAATAGTTATAACAAAAAATCATAATTAAAAAAAGTTTGCGGTGGCCGGGAATGGAACCCGGATCAACTGCTTGGAAGGCACCTATGCTGACCATTACACCACTTTGCCGCTGATGTATTTTTGTTGTACAAAGGAAGTACAATGTTCGGACCTTACAGAAACATCACCCTGTCGATTTTTGTATTTAACAAATAAGTCATCATTTGCGTCCTATATATAGGGTGAAACACTTATTTAATATAAACACTACATCAACATAACCTTCATACTCAAATAATTCATAACTACCGTGACGTTTATTTCTGTTTTTAGTTGTCGGTATAGTTGGTTACCTACACAATACTAAAAGGAAAAATTCCCTATATATATTTATATATAATATATAATATATAATATATGTATATGTATATGTATATGTATATATATATGTATATATATATATATATATA
>JABXWE010002291.1:0-19547 GCA_014611495.1 Limonius californicus | reverse complement strand
TGAAAATGAAATGGATTTGCTGGATTCTGCATTTTTTGTGTTTACATTAAACAATCTGGTTACTATGGTGGCATGGTAATTAAAATCCGAAGCTCACTATTTTCGAGACATATTTACTCCGATCATATTAATAATTCTTAATAATAAGAGGTTTGAATGTGTTTTTGGGAGCTTTAACAAAAAAATGTTGTTTGTAACACGTACCTAAAACGTTTTTTCGGACTCATCTGTTATTCCGGACTCGGCTTCGCCTCGTCCGGAAACAACAACGATTCGTCCGAAAAAACATTATTTTAGGTACTTGTAACAAAAATAACTATTTTCCAATACCTGCGTTTAATTATACAAATATGGTTTAAAATTTAATAAATAATTTTAAATAAGTAATCGTATTATCAAGCTCTGTGATGGGTACCATGGTATGTATTTTTGTAATATCAATATTTGAAATAAAATTGTTTTATTGACTAATGAACAAAGTAACATTTTATCCATCCTCATCATTAAAATGTTAGTTTACCATGAAGACTTTAATAGATAAAATATAGCTTTACAAGTAGGTATTAGAAAAAAATATTTTTGAAGGATTCCCAAAAGAATATACAGGGTGACATAACAGTGCGATTGTGTTGCCTAATGTATTTATTATAGCAGCTTGGAGAAAATTTTAAATACAAAAGTTGTTTGGTTACTGTGCTTAACTTAAAATTATTTCCGACTATCAGGGTGTTTTGTTTTAGTGGGAGAATGGACAACTTCATTTTAAATAGAACATTCTTTATATTATTACATTTTGGAATTTTTATTTTTTATCGTTACAAGAATATGGGGTTTTAGGTATCTATTGCTAATGGTTTTGGAATTAATTAGTTTATTCCTAAATTTTGAAAAAATGAAGTTCTATCTTTAAAAGTTAGTATCTAAAGAATGGCATATATATTTCCAAAATTCTTTTGCAGCTTACGCGAACTCAGTTTTAGATAAGTGTTGAATTTAGAATTTAAATATCTTTTACAGCATGTTTCTAATTTACAACCACATTTAGTAAAATTCAACTGCTAATATTACTTTTTTTAATGGAACACCCTGTACATTTTTACATTTTCGAGCTTGTCGTTCAATGGCCTTTAAACGTATGTGCGGTTTTTTATGACTTGCGTTTTTAGTTTTGAAAATATTTAGAAATTATTAACGAGCTAATAGAAAAGAAAAGAAAACAGAAAAATTGGTAATAAGATGTAATTTTATTTTGTTTTAAAAAATATATTAAGAAATATAGGATTTTATAAAGCTGAATTATTTACTGACATTTTGAATTACAAATACCTGTTTGTGTTTTAAGGCGCTTTTAAAACAATTGCTAACCAACTTACTGAAGATAGACCGTCACTTTTTCAAAATTTATGAGACAGTTAATAATTATTTCCAAAACCATTAGCCATAGATCGCAGATTATATAGGGATTCCATAGATACCTAAAACCCTAAAGACAACAGGAAACAAAATCGCATTATTATGTCCCCCTGCATAATTGGGAGATCGTTTAATTGAAATACACACTTTGAATCGATCCTTTTTGAACGTTAACTTTCTAATATTTCCCTTACTGTATTCAGCCATTCAATTATATACATCAATATTTTGGCATTTACTAGCTCTGGGCATCGTTTGGCTGTAGCATTTTGACTTGAAATCAGAAAGTGACAGTCATAATGACGGGAGTTTGTTTGATGTTGCCGTGGTACAGCCCAATTCATTTAATCAAAAACTGGCTATACAGATTTCTATACAGTCGATGGTACATTGTTTGTTTGGCAACCACATTTGTAGGTGTAAGCAGTTTGAGGATCGCTGGTTAGACTGGAAAATTTAAAAATCTCAGATCGGTAAAGCAGATATTTCGAGATTTAATCTATCGCCGTGATTACGTGGCACAAGTCTAGATGTCACCACGTCGCATTCTGTTGTGCGAGCGAGCAGTGACAAAATGGCAATGGAATGTTGCTGTAATCACTCGATATTATAAGATGTTTTGGTAACGTTCATTAGGTGTTATGTGCATTTTCTGTGAAAGGATGAAGTGCATCAAGTGCTAAACGTCCGGCGGATAATGTGTGTGAGCGTGCGTGAGTAAAAAATCCCGGAATAATGATTTCTTCACGTTTATGAATTTTGTGCTTTCAACAATAGGTAAGCCAATTCAACATGTCTATTCTTTATCATTCACCTTTGTGTATTTTTTATGAGGGGTAATTTGATTTATCGGTCGCATATTAAAGAAATTAAGGTAACGGAGAGCCCGAGGGACGGTTTTTTCGGTTCTACGCTGAAACACAAACACAACGAGGTAGAATAGTGAAGAATTTAGAATGGAGTCGCGATACAGGTAGCTTTTGAAATTATTCACGTATATTATACCTAACCTACAGAGGTGTGTCTATAGTTAATGGAAATTGCTCTTTTAATTGCATTTCTAATTGGCTGCAGAGGGCTGTTAATGGAAAATCGTGGCCCATGGAAATTTTATGACAAACATTCAATTTGCCAGCAAATGTTGTTGCTTGTATTTCTGCATAACTTCTTTATGATTGATATTTATTGCCTAACAGTAAACTTGAATAGAATTCCTGTGTACATTTTTCTGTGACCACCGATCATTATTTATTCAAAATAAAATTGTAAAATAGTTATTTTGAAAATAGTTTTACAAATTTTACTCTGTAAAATACTTGGCAGTGAAATAAAAATATCTGCATTGTGTAGTGAAAGTGTAGCTGACAGTGCTTAAGTATTTTATATATTATAAACAAGATAATAGTGATATTTATGTATTTAAGAAAATTGATCAAAATTATATACCGAAGAAATTATAAACAAAAATACTCATAAAAAGTGCAGGCCGGCATTAAATAACCAGTTAATATATAATTACATATTTTAGAAATAAATGAATGTGAATCAGATTTTAAGTAACTTGTAATGGTTATTCATTATTTAGATGATTGCAAGTACTTACTATGCAACACAAATTTGAAAATTTAATGGGTTTGAAGGTAATCCCCGCTTATCTATTGTAATATTAAAGGGCCCATTAGTTAAATTGTAATTAGAGTAAGGTAATTATCAGTTAACATAAAGACACAAAAATAAGTTTAGTTTGTGAAATAACATCACATTATAATAAATACATTTTTAACTTTACAACACACTAAGAATTTAAGTTTTTATGTATTTTATAAAATGTTTGGTTATGATCATTTACTGCTTTCAAAGGAATGGTATTGTAATGCAATAATCATGCTATTTTTTTGCTTTTAGAGTATTAATCTTACTGCCTTGTATCTTATACCTAGATCAGATATTGCTGAAACCATATTAAACCACAATTATCAGAGGGTATTATATCACATCACATTACAGCTTCAATTACCAAACAAGGGTGACTGCTATTATGAATATTTGAAGAGGAACTGTATCTTCTAGGTGCTCAATATTGGTTAAGCTAATGAATTTAACTTGAATGTATATCTACTGGCATTGCCTTAATGCAACTATTCACACCAATTGTTATTGCATATTTGAAACACATTGGCTGTTGTACAATTTATTTGGTCTATGTAACATGAATTCGCATCATAGTGTGTGAGATATTTGTACTTCATTTGCTCTTCTAATTTACATGACAGAAAGGCACAAAATCAAAAAATTGGAAATTGTCTACCAATTTTCTACATGAAACACCTTGTGTATATATTTCTTACATGCATTGAAAGAATTACAGATTATGTATTCCTAGCTATTTAGCAAAAAATATATATATAAAGTATGTTAAATCAATCCAAAAGTTATAAAATTCAGAAAACAAAAACTGCGTAAGTAGGTAGTTAGAATATTAATAAAAAATTACGTAAGTTTAAATATTTTGTATTTACTTATTAATAAATATTAAATTTTAATGAAGTAAAGCAAGAAATAATTAATAACAAGACACTTAACATTTGTTATAGACCATTATTGTTATTTTTTTTTATGTTTTTAATATATCTGCTACTAGGCACCATTTATAAATAATAAGCTGTGCTGAAAATTCTTGGTTTGATTTATAATAGATCAAATCTGCAGCACACAAGGCACGTGTCTATTTCTGAAGATCAAACAATATTTAGTACAATATTCTATTTTCATCGTATGTTAAGAACATACGTGAAATAATAGTTATTAACATTATAAAAAAAATAATTCAGTACATATTTATATTATACAGTAGACTCTCAGTTTTAGCATGTTGCTAGAACCAAACATTTATTGTCACTACCTAACTCAAAGCTGCTAGCTCAATGCTCAGTAGGTATATGGATTTGTAGTGTTTGCTTCATTTACAATTATTTTTAATAAAAAACAAGTATAACGTTTAATATACACAGACTCAACAATATGACAACTGACAATTACACTTCAATAGTGAAAATTTTCAAATATATTATTAACCAGAGTTATGCAAAACAATAAGCTGAACATTTTTTATTCTACAAGGTAGTCCAAAAAATAGGTGCCAGACCAAACTGGCATTTTATTATTATTATTTATATTTTAATTGAAAATCTTGTATATTTTCACATTTTTCAATACCTCATCAATGGATAATAATGGTTACTGAGGTAATTGTAACAGTTTGTAAAATATTCAATTGTTTGGGGATATATTTGAAAGCTGTTGTTGTGTGAGCCTGTAGTATGTAAAGATAAGTAGTATGTGCCGAAAAAAAAATTATTGGCGCTCAGTTTTCAAAGCCACTTGAAACACAGCGCCATGTATTATACAGGGCGAACGGTATTCTATTAAATTTTGTTGGACCGAGCTGTACTATATATTATGTTGGAAACTAAAAGTTCATTAAATTAGCTTTTATCTGATGTAGGGTATTGAATTTCTAAAATTAATAATAGTAGTACAGTAATTTAATGTAATGTTGTGTCGACAATTATCCACTTATAAATGTGTTCTATATGTAAAATCATTTGCATTTATATGAGAACACGGTTTGTTGCATGTTTAATAAAAATTCATAAAAGAAATATTTTCTCCGGAATTGATTCCAGGTTATGTTACGATACTGCTAAGTTATTAAGTATTTTTTAAAATACACTGCTGAAGCACCTTGTATATAAAAATATAAATGGTACTAAAAAGATAATTATGTTACACATTAAAAATCATTCATGAATCTGTGCCTGGTAAATTTTTTAATGCAACTTTTCGACTATAGTCAGTGCAAATATAATTTTGATTTTGGCACCCTAATAATCCTTCCACAGAAAGCATGTAATCCCTTGCACAATGAAATTTTTAGTACCCTTCCACTTGCACAGGTTTGTACTTTTTGCCCCTGCGCAATATTTCAGTAATACCGAGCAAATGAGTCAAATAAAAATTCGAAATTACGCAACTAATTTTCACGATAAATGATTTTTGTAGCAGTGGTCATGTGTACTTTCATAGATAACTACGAGGAATTTAGTGGAGCCAATTAAAATTATGCATTTAATTGTATACTTTCTTTTGTGCGATTGTTATTTGGCTGTATTAAGATTGTTTTTATAAAATACCTATACGCCTACACCAGTATTAATTTTTTAACCAAGTTCTCATTGTTGTATACTATTTTAAAGGCGTATGAAGTAATAGCATTTTATTTTTATTATTCAACGTACTTGAAAAATCAAGTAATGTAGTACCAGTAAATGTGTGTGTATTATTAATTTTCTACTTTATAGATAATTAAATAAACGTTCTTAAGTGTACCATTCACGTGATAATTTTTTCAGCAACTTTAATAATTATTCATGCTTCAAAGATATAAGATATTAGGTATACCATTTGGAACTGGTTGTTCTCTAATTTGGGCATATTTTACCTGAATACGTTTGGAGAAAGTAAAATCTGGCATTAGTGATGCTCATCCAGACTCCAGATATGTATTTTCTACTTAGATGTGCCTACAGTATGCACTTTTTTTCTGATAGTCACTAGAAAATGTGTACAACTGAGAGCATCTTCTACCGATAGTCTACTATATTGTACCCATATTATACAGTCTGAATCGATCTCTACGCCTTTTATTATAAATTTATTATTAGGATGATATTTCCCAGGGTTCCCAGATTTTTGATTGATGTCAAAGATAACATTTTTAGATGGAATTCTAAACCGACTTGGCAATCAAAAATTAAATGTATTCTTTTACATCGACAAACCATTATATTTCCGTTCCTGCCCCTCCTGATACTTAGAGTCATCAACATGAATGCTGAAAAGCAAACTGTAGTAAATATAAAAGGCAATGCGTATAGTATACCACAAAAGAAATTTGTTGCAGCTTGGCTTGGCTTGATCTGATATCAATAATTTTAGATAATTCTTGTTTTTTGCGTTGTGTGCATTATGTTGTCAAAGGAATACAATATCACTAGATTAACTCCACATATATCATAAACGTAGGTTGATTTAACGTGTTTGTGGACGACTTTTGGTAATTTTTACCATCAGTTTAAATATTTAAATTTAAATACTTTTTCAAAATGTACATTTTTGAAATAGCAATTGTCTACTACCATATACAGCATATATACAGGGTGTTCTGATTTACCATGGCCATTCGCCGGGACGTAATTCTATTGGTCAAAATAATGGCACAAGTTCCTATGAAGAAACGCTCAAAACTCAATGTTAAGAAAGTTACAGGCCTTCCAAGTCTTATTTTTTATGTTTTCTTTTCGCCCTATCTTGTTTAAACGTGAAAGAAATAACTTGATATTCGGTATACAGGCTAGTTACTATAAACCTCAGAAATAAGAACATAAATTAGGTAAATATGTTAACGTCAAAGGGTTGATAACCTAAAACCCAAATTTTATTTTGAGGATAACTTTTTTGTCCGACATAAAATTGAATTTTTTTTTTGGGTTAAATTAAAGATATTAAAAAACTGTAAAAATAATGTATACTTTCTTCAAGTCGATAAAATTAGACGTTTCTCTTAAAATCGAAGGCGAAATTTTATTAAATTTTCTGCAGAACTTCCCATATCGTTGAATTTGATGTTCCCTCTTGTGCTGCAATTATTCTAGTGCTTGTGCTTGGATCATTCTCTACCGAGTGTAACACCCTCTCTTCCATTTCAACAGATCGAGCCGTCCTAGGTTTTCCGCAATTCCTATGCAGATCTATTAAACACCCTGTTTCTCCCGCTCGTCGATGCACATTTACAAATGTTTGCCTATTTGGTACTTGCCTGTTTGGGAACGCTTCTTGATACAGGCGACGAGCTTTTCGGGAATTTCCCCTTGCCATTCCATAAAAGTAAATCATGTCCCTTAGCTCCGCAGTTGAATACATTATTTAGCAAAATTACGGGACTTCAAATACTAAGTGAAGTCGAAGTAGCAACTTGACATTTAGGTACATTTTGAAAAAAAACTGCTTGATTTTGTTTAGCATTGCACCTTGATAATATCGGTTTCAGGAGCAATTGTTACATCCGTTCCACATCCAAAAGACCCAAACGATTTTGCCTGCAGACTGTCAAGCACGACTGGAGCTTTGTCATGCAGTACTAAGACAACATGCCGAGGACCATGAGTTTGTTTTAGTCACACTGTTTACTGACGAGGCTGGCTTTAATAGAAACGGTGTTATTAACTTGCATAATAACCATCATTGGGCACAAGAAAACCCTCATGCGACTATTGCAACCAAAAACCAGCAACAGTTTTCGTTTAACGTTTGGGCTGGAATATTGGGAGACCATTTAATAGGACCGCATTTTCTTCCAAATCGATTAACTGGAGCACTTTATTTGGAGTTTCTAACCAACGACCTTCCAAATTTGCTAGAAGATGTGCCCTTAGATGTTCGGAGAAAAATGTGGTTTCTACAAGATGGTGCACCGCCCCATTTTAGCCTTCCTGTTCGTCAGCATCTCAACGCCACTTTTCCTCGTAGATGGATAGGACGAGCAAGCCCAGTGCTTGAATGGGCCCCACGATCTCCCGACCTAAATCCAATGGATTTTTTTCTGTGGGGGTACTTAAAATCTCTTGTTTACCAAACACCGGTCAACAACATTGAAGAATTACGGCAAAGGATCATAGATTCATGTGAGACCATCCGTAACAAACAAGGGATATTTCATCGCATGCGACGTTCATCCTTAAGGCGAGTCCGAATGTGCATCGACTCAGATGGCAGTACTTTTGAACACATTCTTTAACTTAAACTTATTCCAACAGAATTGCATTGCAATGTTACTTTATTTGTTCAGTTTATTATTTAATTTAGCTTGTTTTGTGATATTGGTCAAAATAAAATTTTAATGACTGCTTGATTTTTGTATTCTGAAAGTTTGGAAACGAAAAAATGCCGCCAACTACTTGATTTTTTTTACCATTACATCTTGATAGTCCTAGTAAATTTAATAAAATTTCGCCTTCGATTTTAAGAGAAACGTCTAATTTTATCGACTTGAAGAAAGTATACATTATTTTTACAGTTTTTTAATATCTTTAATTTAACCCAAAAAAAAATTCAATTTTGTCGGACAAAAAAGTTATCCTCAAAATAAAATTTGGGTTTTAGGTTATCAACCCTTTGACGTTAACATATTTACCTAATTTATGTTCTTATTTCTGAGGCTTATAGTAACTAGCCTGTATACCGAATATCAAGTTATTTCTTTCACGTTTAAACAAGATAGGGCGAAAAGAAAACATAAAAAATAAGACTTGGAAGGTCTGTAACTTTCTTAACATTGAGTTTTGAGCGTTTCTTCATAGGAACTTGTGCCATTATTTTGACCCATAGAATTACGTCCCGGCGTATGGCCATGGTAAATCCGAACACCCTGTATACATGGATACATATTTGAACTTCAAGTGTTTTATCTCTTATCAGACGTCAAAATCTCTCCTATGCCTATGTTACACGTTTAAAGTGCCAAAGACACGGGACCTACAACTTAACGTGAACTCCTAACCACGGGAAGTGTAAACACTTCTACTCCAGAGAATATTTACTAGGCATAATACCTCGCTGGTTTGCCATTGCCTTGCGAGGGAGAACGGTCGTTAAAAATTCGATGTTCCAGTACTGGGAGTTGAACCCCAGACCTTCAACGTAAAAGTCTTAAGGCACTAACTTCTAGCCCACGACCACCTCACGTACATATTATTATTATTTATAATTTTTATAGTATTTTAACTGCTTCCTTTAAATAAGTATCCCATTATTAGTTCTTCTTCTTCGAGTGCTGTATCTCTTACGAGACGTAGCGATCTTCTCTCCTATGTCTGTGTTGCGCGTTTATAGTGCCACAGACATAGAAGACCTACAGCTTAACGTGGGCTCCAAACCACGGGAAGTGTAAACACTTCTTCTCCAGAGAAAAGTTACTAGGCAAAATACCTCGCTGGTTTGCCATTGCCTTGCGAGGGATACGGCCGATAAAAATCCATTGTTCTGCACTGGGAATTTAACCCAGGACCTTCAGCGTAGAAGTCTAACGCGCTAACCTCCAGCCAACGACCGCTTCCATTGCTAGTTGTTTTATGCTTTAAAATCTGAGATATATCTAAAACATTTGATATAAGCAAATGTTTCGTCATTCAAAAAACTACGTCGATAGTTATAATTTCAGAAAAAGAATATTGTCTTCTAATTTGATCCTTTTGTCTTTTGGTAGTAAACAAATAAATACCGGCGAAAATTTACACACCTATCATGCAAAAAACCATAAAATATCCCTTTATTTTAATTATAATTCATAACAGACGATTTAACATAACGTTTACCTGGAGGTAGGTATACAGGGTGTCCGATGAGAAATGCATACCATTGCTATCTTGGAAACCGCAGAGCTACGAGGCCGGTTAAATGAGGGAAAGGTTTTTGGAGATAACAATGTTGGTTTTGTTTTTTGAAAAGCAATCACGGCTTACTATATATTTGTGAAAAACGGATAAAAACCAATTTCTTTGCATTAAAATATCTTCGCTAAGAGCAGAGATAAAAGAAAAAGAAGAAAAACAAGAAAGTTTCACAGATTTTTATGTTGGGAAAGATATTATAGATAATTTTTGGCCGATTCTATTTTGTTTAGTTTTTGAGAGATATGACTTAAACGCATACTTTTTTAAATAGCAACACCATTGTAAAATTTATCACATTTAAAAAACTATTTTTTTTCTGTTTTCGATGATATAAGATTTTACATATATGTATTGCGTAGTATTTAAATCTAAATATGTAAAACTTTACATCGTTGAAAAGAGAAAAAAATATGCTTTTTAACAGTTTTTACTATGGTTGCTATATCTCTCATCATATCTCGAAAACTAAACAAAATAGAATCATTTAAAAATTTTATCCAAATTATTTACTGCTTTGTTCGACATAAAAATATGTGGAATTTTTTGATTTAAGTTTTTCTTCTATGTCTACTACTAGCCAAGATATTTATTTCAGTGTAAAGAAATTAGTCGTTTTTAGTTTTTTGCAAATATTTAATAAGCCGTGATTTATTTTCAAAAACCAAAAACAGCAATAATTTATTCCCGAAGATATGTACATCTTTCTCCATTTAACCAACTTTGTGGCTGTTACGGTTTCCAAGATACCAATGGTATGCATCTCCCATCGGACACCCTATATATTTTCTAAGTCGCACAAGGTAGAACTGCAAAAACTATTTTGGATTTTGCTAATTGTTTCAGGAACGAACGATCGCTGTAATCGGGAAATACAGTACAGTAATACAATACAATCCAACATTTATGTCATAAATGCTCACTATATCCGGAATTTCGTTGTACCAGAGCTCGTCTTAAACGCATTAGAATGCAGTATAAAGCGCTTATGCAAATAGACATTTACATACTGGAAGTTTATAACTTTTTGACCACGATTGTTTTAACACACCTTAATTTAAACACTTGCTTCCTTTTCTAATTTGTCATCAGAATATTATTACGCAAGCTTTCTTTAACTTCTTTTAGTTATAATTTTCAAATTAATTAAACCATACCAGTTGTAACTTCTGAAATATGTGGAAGGCCTACACTAATTTGTTCAGAATCCAAACCTATGCTAGTTATACTTTTTGAACATAAGAAACCATCTCCAAGGTATCGGATTTAGATGATTCAGCAGATTTACTGGAAGTAATTTAATTACTGTACGTAATTTAATTGCTGGAAGTAACTACCTGGCCTTACCTGCTAGAAAAAAACTAATCAAGTTACGATTGGTGGTTATTTATAATTTACAATGCATCATAATATTCTGATAATTTAAGCATAGCTACAATTGGAAATATGAAATTATATTTGTGTATTCATTCAAACAAGTCGTTGATATGTTATCTAGCGTGTACCGTCTGGTATTGCAACCATTAAAATAGCATTGACACTTTCTATTGCAACATTATTTTATGTTCATTGTTACATTATTTATTTGATTTTGTTTAGCTAATAAACTAGCAGCACATGGGAAGGATGTTAGAGGTGAGACGATAAACTGTAAATTCCTTATCAATGAATAAACTAGCTCCGTGGGTAATAGATTTCTCTCGATATGCCAATATAATTTCATACGCTTGGTTTATAACCTTAATAACACTTCAAAATTTTAATAGGTGTTAAATTGGCTACCTCGTTAGTTTTATCAGTTATTTTTGAATACGTAGATTTGCGATTACGCTGTTTTATCGATCCAGTTGGTATAGTATAATTTTTGATTATCTTACACTAGGACTTTAGTAGTGGCTTTGAACTAGATCCAGCTGAAAATTCTATAAATGGTAGATTTGTAAAAGCCCCAATTTTACACAGTGGTGACATCTACTCTTTTATGGTACTTTAATTACTATGATTAGAAGCAATAAATTGCTCCGTTTTGCATAATGAGCTAACCACCTATTGGAACTATTAATTTCTGTTGTTTTAATATGCTAACGTGTTGTGTAAAATGAAATGGTATACAATTTGAGCACTTTACAGAGTTCCATAATAGTTCTTGATAATTAATAACCTTTGCAAACAAGCTAATTAATTGTTTTTGTAATGAGATGTATGTTACTACCGTGTATTGTTTGAAAATGCAAAATTTTCGCTTGCAGTTTGTAACCTGCTATTTATTCTACTTAATTTCAAATGATGTAAATGAATTAACTTATTAATTTAACATACTTTACCATAAGCGCGTTTTTTAGGATTCTCATTTTCTGACGTTAATTTTATGTAGCCTGTAGTTATTTTAATTATCCTGCATATTAGGAATGTTAATCGCCGACATCGTCAGGTTCCTTTACAACAACTTTGAGTAAAAAGCGATATTTTTTCATAAAATCTGTTCGAAATTCGAAGCTCACCGTTGTGTTTTTAGAAACTACATATAACATATTGTTAAATGGGAAAAGAGATTCATTATTATCTAATAAATAAATGCTTTATACGTGCTGTATGTTACGCGTATAATATTAAAAATTCACCATGTTGCTCCTTATTGCACACATTTATACTCAGTGACATGGAAATCGCAACACCAGGAAGGGGTAGGAATTTTTTGACCAAACTTGGCAGAAACGTTTAACTACTAAAAGGTGGCAATTGATTAAAATTTTAAAGAAAAAGAACAAAATATAAACGTAACAACCATGTGGAACGAATGGGAACAGAAAGATTAGCAAATATATCCAAAACAAATATACCAGCTGGGAGAAGACCCCCAGGACAACCACCGAGAAGATGGATGGAAAGCTGGATCTCTTCGGCGGCGGAATAACAGGCCAGACAAACAGGGAGACATCCCTAGTCAAAGGAAGAAGAAGTCGGTTGGTCCCCCCTATTGGTTACACACTCCCCCACTCTTCGTGGCATCGATTCTAGCAGATGGTCGATTTCCTATTGTGTCCCAAGCAACCTGTAATTCGTGCTGTAGAGCTTGCAACGTCTGCGGAGGATGCAACAAGTTCCTCAGTCTTCTCCTCATAATGTCCCAAACATGCTCGATGGGCGAAAGATCGGAAGATCGAGGTGGCCATGGCAAGAGATTGACATTATCATCTGCAAATCGGTCCATAGAACCTCTTGCAATATGGGGACGGGCATTATCCTGCTGGAAAAGTGGGTCTTCCAACTGCTGAAGAAATGGAAAAATATGGGGTTCTACCACCTCATCTACATATCGCTGGGCGTTAATATTGCCTCGGATGAATAACAAACGGGACCTACTCCCATAAGTTATAGCACCCCATATCATAATCCCCACAGTTTGGTGCACATGCCTCGTAACAGAATATTCAACATTGCGACGTTCCCCACGTGTTCGTTTGACCCTCATACGGCCATCATGCATCCCCAAACAGAATCGCGATTCATCACTGAACACCACCCTATGCCATTGTAGGTTCCAGTGCAGTCGCAACCTACACCACTCCAAACGTTGCTGTCGGTGTTGAGCCGTTTGTGGTAACACAAGATGTGGCCGATAGGATTGCAAGCCGCAAGCTCTGATTCTGCGGTAAACCATTCGAAGGGTTACAGGACGACCTTCGTTAGCTAACCATTGATCAGCCATTGGTCTGGTACTGGAGAATCGGTCTCTTGTTGCCATAAGTCGAAGATGGCAGTCCTGCACCTCGTTTCTTCTTCTTCGCCCCCCGGTTCCTCTTCTGCGACGTTCCTGACCCTCCCTAGTCCATGCCTGATAGCAGCGCATGATGGTGGATTGGTTCCGGTTAATGCGATTTGCAATTTCTCTGAACGAAAAACCACCTTCGCGCAAACCAACAGTAGGACTTCTGTCGAATTCGCTTAATTGGCGGTAATTTCCACGTTGGCGCATTCTAGGCATGATCACACTCTCGAAACAAACGACCAAACGAAACGAAAACAATAAAGAACTGAACAAAATCTCGCAAAACATACACCTGATAATATTGTTAGAAAAAACTGAAAGAACTGTCAGATAAGCCATTATCACTTGATCCATATGAATGAAATTTTAATCAATTGCTACCTTTTAGTAGTTAAACGTTTCTGCCAAGTTTGGTCAAAAAATTCCTACCCCTTCTTGGTGTTGCGATTTCCATGTCACTGAGTATACATTCACTTAAAGTGGAAAAAAGTACATGTCTAAAATAGTATTAAATGTAATACTTTCTGCTTCTTCTTCTGTGAGTACTTTGTTTCTTACGAGGCAGCAATCTAGTCTCCTATACCTATCTTGCACGTTTTTAAGTAGCGCAGACATAAAAGACCTGCAGCTTAACGTGGGCTCTGAACGATGGGAACTGCAAACACTTTTAATCCAGGAAAAATTTACTAGGCAGAAAATTGCGAGGGAGAACGACCGTTAATAATCCGATATTCCGGTACTGGGAATTGAACCCCAGGTCTTCAGCGTAGAAGTGTAACCCACTGAGACCTAGCCCACCGTTTCTCAACCTATAGGTCACGACCCAATATTGGGTCGCATTAAATGTTTAATGGGTCGCGAAACAATAGCTGCTTCCTTCGCCAAAGCAAGGAGCCGGTGAATTGATTTTAGGCGTTTTTCGGGAATGATTTCATCATAGATATCATCGATGAATATCAGATTATGAACATTCGAATAACATTATCCGTTGATGCATTTGTTTTCATCGCTATCAAAATGATATTTTAAAAGTAGTGTGTGACTTACTAAAGTTGCCTATCTGGCTGATATACAGTAGATGCTCGATAACGTAAACGCCCGATAATGGAAACATCGCGCTAATGTAAACACAAAATTCTTACTATAGGATCAAATGGAACGCCCGATAACGTAAACATCCTGTGCAGCTCGATAACGTAAACATTTCGTTTTTTTGTTATTTGTAGAAACATCGCTGATTTCATTTTAGCCGTTGTTAAACTCGACAATGAGAATACCATTAACGAATTCTATTGAAATAAGTATTTACAAATTAATTGAAGATAAACAACAACAGCAATGGCATTAAATATTATCTTGTATTATTTTGTTCATAATTTAGGTAAGTGTTCTTTTTCTCTTTATTGTATCTAGGCCAGTGGCCTGTTAACTGCTTAAATTGGAGTAGGTTCTGTGAGCCCTCTTTGCACGTATGCCGGGCAGGAGGCTATCCTTACTCGTCGAACAGAGAAGAGAAGTTCCACTATATGGTTTACGATGGTCAAAGATGTTCGTATGACAACCGGAACCCACGGCTTTACGTGCCCTCCGAAGCACGGTGGTTGCATATGCAACTGTATTTGTCTATCCATCTGATAAATAAAATTCAAAATATTTTATTGATTTTTATCATTTTAATGCAGCCTCTTTATTTAAAATCGTTCGTCTTCCATTTCTCTATAGTTAAATGTACATAAAAGGAAATTAAGTATTTTTTAAATCGAAGTTCCTCTGAACTGTTGTCGGTAGAAAATACTGAATGTTGCTTTTCTCACGTGTAGAAATAATTGCCAATTATGCATAAAATTATGCATATTTATTTATATAATATACAGGGACTCCTGTCTACCTGGATTTTTAACAATTTATAAACATTTGGTCGCGATACCATCACAAACAAATATATTGGATCACGCGCCAAAAAGGTTGAGAAACGCTGCTCTAGCCCATGACTACCTCATGTAATGACGTTAAGTTTGCCTGAATTTGTCAAACAAGCGTTCGTCGATGCTTTGTTTGAATTTAAGAACTCGAGATACGTATACCATTGCAGAATATCGTAGAGAAAAATATAGAAAGCGTTTTCAGTATGAAGCTACGACACTGTTTAATAAATATATTGGCGGATATGTTTTTCCTGCAAACACTGTAACTAAAATAAATTATGCTTTGATAGATACGTGCGAATGTAAAAGACTGAATTATACTGGATTCTTTGGTTGTTGTTGTATCTATATTGTAAGTGATAATGATCTTTTTGAAACGCTGCATAGTAAACCATAACTAAAATTGGCACGCATAGCTTTTCCTATAAGAACACAATTCGTATGTTTGCTGTAACTACTGGAATCTAACATACAATATTTATAAAAAGTGTAACTTAGATGTTTTAAAATATTGTTAATATAAAAAATATTTTTTTAATCAATCGTCTACAATTCTACATAAAGGGAATTCATTAGCAAGTGTTTTATATTGTCACTTCAGCTACGTTAATAGGCGATCTATCATATTAAAGTTTTTTATCTATTTATTATAAACTATTATTCTTTAAGAACATAAATCATACAACTCTGGTACCAAACTGTATCTGATTTTCGTACAATCAGAGCAACATCGAGACTCTATAACCATTTTGCCGTACACTATATGCATTGCCTTTTACATTGGCTCCAGCTCGGTTTGCAACAAAAGTAGGCAACCGTAAATTTCGGGAGCGCTGGGGAAATCAATAGAAAAAGTTAAATAAATTCTACTTTACTTTAACTAGGAAAATAATTGATACATACTTTTGTTAGGATAATATTTAATGGGTTTTGATACAGCGAAGCGCTCTTGTATTCGTGGTGTTAAATGATGTTTGACAACTTTTACCTACATTACAGGTGCGAAGAATTGCTTATATTAATGAAGTAGTTAATTAATATAGTATTTTGCATAAAATTCTTTAACGGTTCCGATTGCAAATGTACGAAAGAATTTAAACACATACCAAAATAAAAGCATATGATGAAAACAATTTCGATTTCACAGAAATTGCAGTCGATAGAATTGACATTTCACAGCGGCAGCTGTCAAACTTCAGCTGGCGGCAGATTAATAAACAATAGAACGTTAAAGGGTCTACCACAGCCAACTGTTAATTTTTGTTTCATCTGACAATACTATACATACACAAAGCTAATTTTACAATACATGAATTATTTAAACAAATAATATGTTCCTTCTAGCACTCTCCAACCGGTTTGATAAGATTTTTAATGTAAATAAATACAACTACTGTTTATTTTATTATTGGTATTGGTATTGACAGGTAATCATCATTCCATTATTTTCAATGAACTTGAACTTATTGCTTAGTGTTAATCAATCAAACAATATTACAGTAAATGAATTATTGATACAATACCAATTCTTTATAAAAATCAAATCGTAGGTGCAAAAACACTTTCTGTATCAAATTTAAATTGTAAATATTATCCGGCACATGGTCATTCCATATTAGCTGAATAACCTTCCACAAAATAAATAGTTTTGTATGCTTGTTTTTCTCATCTGCAAAATATCATTTTTAACATGTTTGTTTGGCTTTGGAATTTTTGTTTTAATGCCTCCTGTCGTAAATAGTAAAATGAATCAACTGATTGAAATAATTTTTAATTCCCAGCAATGTAAATTACTCTGCGAAAGTTAGCCATTTTCTTCAGCAATATTTACCATCGAATTTTTTCTAAGCCTTTTTAAATAAGAGTTTTTTTTGTAATTTAAAACACTACACCTTTATTACACTAAAAGAAAAGAAAATCGTTGCATCTTGAACTGATAAACAACATTTTCAAACTACAATTTACCTTATAATCATGCCTGCAAAATGTCATTCAAATACGACGGGGTAAAAATAAAGTTCGCTATCTAAATGAAACTTGTCGCATAGATTCTAATCATAAGCCTTTGTTTCATCATGAATGTTCCTTAAACGAAGTTATATAAATGAACCTTTATGATACCCACGTTTTCAAATAAATACCTATCCTTGACAATACGAAATTCCTATTTCATTCTTTTCATTTATTGTAAGTTTTTCACTTTCAAACATTTTTGAGTGATAAAACTTATGCTATTTAGTGCTTTAATGGGATATTCGAAAATACGAACCTAAGAGGTTATCCTTTATTTATGTAAACTTCACACAAGTGCCAGTCCAATTTATACAGTAAACTTTTGCATATCACCTTGACAGATGCAAATGATGTTTCACATTAGGAATAAGGATGCAGCTAAATGTTAATAAATGTAAATTAATTGGAGTATTCAAAATAAGGACGCTCCTGCTAATTAAAGATTGCACAGTTTTAAAAATAATCAGTGTGTTTTAATCTCTCTTGTTCAACAGAACACTAAATATGCTCATGCTGTAAGTAAAAATTATTTTTTTCATCTAAGAAACGGTGAACTATCTTATTGTTATGACTTGGGTGGATCAGAGCTGTCGACTTTTATTTAAAAAACTTATTTTCATTTAATGACTTGTATACATGGTGTCCCATAATTACCACTAAAGCTTCAGGTAGCCGTGTTCTCCTATGCTTTCTCAACAAAAAACCTAAGAACAAAATTTGTCTCCGAGGCTTAGTTTTCTCACACGGACCTGTTAAAGGTATCCGTTTAACATCGTATTTTAGTTAGTATAGCCACAAATATTTAAATAATATAATTATTTATCAATAAATAAGTCTCTTACAACCTAGAATCACCATCAAATCATGATTTAAAGCATTAATCAATTTGTTGAAAGAACTGATAGAAGCAAGAAACATTCAAGAAACTAAATCTGACAACCATGTTAATTTACGCAAGTTAAGCGGGTATCGTAATTTTGAAAAATGTGTTTATTTCAAATTTCCAAATTTTGTGACAGTGACAGTGACAGTTATTATTTTGTCTACTTAAGCTATTTTGTATTTGGATTCTTTATTTTACTTTACGTTACTATGGATTATATTAGCGACTCACCCTCGAGATCACTATGTAGTACTATTCGATGTGTACTACGAACCACAAGTTTAAAGCATGCAAAGTGCAAAGTGTACCCAACCCTCCTTACCACCAGTGTGCTATGCGTCATTCGTATTCTTTGTGCAGACGAAACCACACGTCTTAATTTTCGCTCTTTGTTTCCTGTTTTGGTTTTGTTTTTTCCTTTATTTGTGCTCGTGCTTCGCCCTAATGGGGGATCATCGCCAACATGCTTCACGGACCGACATGGATCATCTTTATCGAGAATTTAAGCGACTTAAAAAACGCTTAAAAGCGCACCCAAATCGACGACCAGCTCGCAGCCGTGTAATACGCGCCAGCTCATCCCGGTCGCGTTCGCATTCGCCCTCGATCACCAGGTCCCAGACATCGTTTCCCAAAAGTCGTTCTCGAAGCATATCTTAAGAATCCTATGTTACGCCATCAGGTAATTTCTGCGTCTTTTTTTTAGAGTTGCATACTCAGCGTCTACCGCTGATGCAATCGAAGCAGTGACGTAAGCATCGCTTCTTGCTACTGCTCTACTTCATCCCAACTTGTTGCACCATGCCACTTAACACTACTGTATTCAGAACGCTGTCTTGCGGCGCCGTACTTAGTAAGTACGAATGTAGTGCAGGTGATGTTAAAAGACCACATCAGTGATGTGTTGTTCTTTTGTACTTGGGAAGTACTTTATTGCCACCTTATGTCTTGGCTCTTTTGAGCTAGTAAGTACGAATATAGTGCAGGTGATGTTAAAAGACCACATCAGAGATGTGTTGTTCTTTTGTACTTGGGAA
>JABXWE010002289.1:0-12942 GCA_014611495.1 Limonius californicus | reverse complement strand
TAGACTATTACTTAATAAGTAGTCACCTGTGTTCTCTTAGAATATTTAGTACGGTGGTTTGATATAATCCCAAGTCCCTCGCTATGGCTCGTGTGCTTATATGAGGGTTAAAATTTACATAAGCTAAAACATGTATTATTTGTTCCTCCGTTCGAGCTCTACGACGTCTTCGATAAGCAGGAAGATGCACAGTTCCTGTAGTACGCAAACGATGTGCGATTCGAAGAAAAACTCTTCTGCCGGGATGGCGTCTATTTGGGTACTCCACCGCGTACACTCTACTAGCAACAGTTGCATTTCTCATGCACTCGAAATAAATTGCCAACATATCAAATGTTTCTTCATTTGTAAGAATCATATTCTTCTAATTGACAGAACGAAAAGTAGATAAATAATAAACAAAAACGCAACAATAGGTTTGTTCCAACACCGCGAGAAACCATTCATCGTACGGTAACGCACACGCGCAATAGATAAAATGTAATGCATTTTAACTATTGCGCATGCGCGTTACCGTACGATGAGCGGTTTCTCGTGGTGTTGGAACAAACCTAATATGAATACTTTTTGACATATAGAAAACATATTGTTTTATTTCCATGGCTTGCTATTTGTCTTGATGCAACAATTCATTCTTTTAACTTTCATAGCTAATATCTTCCGTTAGAGAAAAGCTATCAAGTCGCGGTTTCCGTTGGTCTTTTAAGATTTTGTTTCTCTATTTTATCGTGTAAAAATATGTATACCATTACATTTAATTTATTTTTGAAAAATCACGATATCCATTGGTAGTTTAGATTACGCCCTCTAGCGGCAACGGTAATATGAATATGAAACCAATTTAAATCACAGTCGATAGAACAGAAAGAGGCCTTTCCAACAAGCCTAAGAATGTTAAATTCTGTTAAAGTTAACCAGAGTTATAGACGTTTAAAGAAAACATAATTTGACGTCCCCCCACTACTTTATTATTGGAGATGGGACAAAAAGTGTAAAACAAAAAAAACTAGGAATTTATCAAAGATTAAACTGCATATATTTTTAGTGCCCCTTAATACTACTAAATACGGAGAAAATTCCAATTTTCTCTTTACTCATAGCCGTTACGCCACCTAGCGGATATTTTAGAAACTCAAAAATATTTTCCAGCGATTTTTCAGGGTCACTTTCCTTAAGGTATTTTTTTTTCAAAGTTGTACCATTATTCGTTTCTGAGATATGGCCGGCAGTTGAAGAAGTCAAATATCTTGACCCAAACCTAGACAGCAAATTAAACTAGAAGGGACATATAGTTAAAAAATGTAAATAAATAGATATGAAAGTAGAACAACTAAACTGGATAATAGGCAAAAAATTTTCCTTAGAAAATAAGTTATTAATTTACAAAACAATAATTAAGCTGTGCCAGCAAGTCCAATACAGCTATCATCCAACGAAAATAAGTAAAAATCCTCAGAATGATCGTAGAAGCACCCTGGTCTAAGCCTAACCTCATTATCTACACTGACCTCAAAGTCAATCAATCAATCTTATACGAGGGCTGCCTTTTATATTTCGGGATTGGGCAACAATAGTGCTGCCATCTGGCAACTGACGTCTCTATCGTAAAGTTTGACATTTTTTACGGTATACGCACTCAGAACGTTTTGACTTTTGACATACGAGCGCTCTTTGTGTTGTTTACAGTAACTTGAAAAATTCATATCGGCCAAAAAATGGAATTAAACCGTGAACATTTTAGTGCGATTATTTTTTACAACTTTCGACGTGGATTAACTCAACACCAGTGCATCGATGAACTTAATTCGATTTTTGGCGATGAAGCACCATCAAGGACCCAGTGTTTATCGATGGTTTACCGAATTCAATCGTGGCTGTAGTTCGCTCAACGACGAATTTCGTGAAGGTCGTCCACAATTGGTTGTTGTTGCATATTTCAATATTGCATGAACATTTGGCCGTAAAAAAGGTTTGTTCGCGTTAGTTCCCACATAATTTGACAATCGCTCAAAAACAAGCTCGTGTCAATTGGTCGCAAGAAATGCTCAAAAAATTCGATCGCGGTGCTTCAAAACATGTATACGACATCGTGACAGGTTACGAATCGTGGATCTACGCGTATGAACCCGAAAGTAAATAGCAGTCGACTGTATGGGTCTTCCAAGGCGAGCCAAACCCAACAAAAGATGTTCGTGCTCGAAGCACTTCGAAGCAAATGGTCGCCTGTTTTTTTCGAAAACACTGCACATATCTCGACCGTACCATTGGTGCAACGTAAAACGACCAATTCGGAATGGTACACAAGTGCCACAAGTTTTCTGAGAAATAAGGAAAATCAACCGCCGAAGGCGGATTATTCTCCACCACGACAATGCGAGCTCTCACACATCGGCTCGAACAAGTGACTTTTTGAGCTCTCAAAACGTCGATTTGATGAGTCATCTGCCGTATAGGGGAAAGGGTGGATGATTCAACCACTTTTTAATTTTTTGTTTATATTTTCAAATCGAAATGACTTAGCTTTCGAGTTTGCTTCAATTATTAGAGCGTTCTTTTGTGGTAATTTTCAAATGCTCAAAATCACAGGATTTTTTTCAATTTTTGTTGATTTAGCAATTTTATGCGTAAGTGTCATTTGGTTGAAGCTACCCCAATGATGAGGTGGATTCAACCGCCCTATGAGGTATGTAATACACAAAATATACAAAATTTCACTTAAATGTTTTAGTAAGAGATATATGACACTCAATCTCCAAAGTTGGTATCATTATGGTATGGTATTTTTAATTGTAAATTAACAAATATTCCCCCTTTGAAGTTGTAATTAAATGTATATATCGAGTTTATTCTTGCTGTTCCTTTAGTAGTAGGCTTCGGTAGGACACCAACCTCTTTCTATAGTAGCTATGTCATCAATTATAGGGAAAACAAATGAATTTGGGAGACTTCTTCGCCTAAGAAATTGCACTTCATAGTCATTTAAATTTTTACCCATTACCTTTTCCATATAGAACAGTATTTGTACAACATTTTACGATGACAAAGTCTTGAACTTGTATAACACAGTTTCATCATTCAATACAGGAAAGTCATCAAGTGAATCCTCATAGTTGGAGTCTTCCAAATGTACAGATATATCCAACTCTCTTGAAGAACTTATAAGAGGTTCCTCTTGACACACTTCTCTTTTCACTGCTATTTTATTCAAGGAATTCTTTTTCAAAGATAGTTTTCTTGATTTTTCCTTTTCTAGATTTTCTTTTTCAATAAGTTCGGGAGCTGATGTGTAGATTTTAGACTTTGATTGTCGTTTTCTTTTGCAAGCCTTTGTTCAATAAGCTTAGGGTAAGGTCGAAGCATTTCTAGTGAGATGTTTTTTGTGACTTCATTATTCTCTGAAGTCTTGGACGTATTTGGTAAATTCTCTTTGTCTGCGTGATTTTCAACCATATCACTTTCCACAGTATTTTTTGATGTGCCTGTTCCATCATTAAACACACTGTTCTCAGTGATTCGAACAGTGCTTGGTGCAAAGTCTTCGTCAGAAAACGCAAACCTATTGATAGACCACAACCCGGGTTTTTTAAATCCATTTACTATATTTTGCATTGAAAATGCCTTGAAGTATACATTTTTAGTCAGCTCCCCAATATTTTTGATAGTAATTACCCTTCCAGGATGCGAAAGCATCCAATCATAAAATGTTACTGCCAGTGCCGTCTTAAAAGCATCATAAACTCCTACATCTAGTGGCTGCAGGCGATCGGTGGTATATGGTGGAAATGACAGAAGTGTTAATCCGGTTTTCCGACAAAGTTTAATCGTCTCCACGGATGTATAAGATTCGTTATCGTTGATCATCAATAGAATTCGATCTTCTGCCGACCACTTGCTATATTGAATAATATGTTTTATTACCAAAGGGAATAATTCTTTTGTCATCCACCCCGACTTGTTTCCAAGAGCCAAGCTTGAATTGGATGTACCTTCGAGATATTCTTTGAGGTGTTTATTTCGGGGAAATACGTAAATAGGAGGTAGGGTTCCACCAGAAGCATTTATTATACCGATAAATGTCATCAGTTCGCCCCTTTCTCCAGGGGCAACTTGTCCAACTTGCTTTTTGCCTATTGAAGTTGCAATTTTAATTGGTCGAATTACTATTGTAACACCGGCCTCATCTAAATTATATATGCGATCGGGACTAAACTTGAACTTTTCCATTACGGTGAAATAGTTGTTAAAAAATTCGTCAATTCTTCCCCTAGTCCTAACTTGGCACCCAATGACTTCTTTTTATACCCGAACATCAAAAATAAATTGCGAGGTCAACGTTTTTACACCTAAAAAGCGGTTAATGTGTTCAAAATGCATGTTTTGGAGATACCTCAATCGGAGTGGAAAAAGTGCTTCGAAAATTGGTTCACACGCATGCAAAAGTGTATTGATCTTCATTTTTTTGTGTTCTTTATTTACTATTTGCAATCAGTATAATTGTAATACTATAAGCAAATACATTTGTTGGTACAGAGGTTAGGATTCAAGGGAGCTGATATCCAGTGATAGTCAGCTCTGTTATTTCTTAAACATTTGTTGTAACGTAGAAAGCGATTTCAATTAAACCTAAATGGTAGGTCTAGAGTTTTATATCTCTTCAGTCTGCTCGTGCCATTACTGTTATCTAAGAGGTTCCTAGCTAGCACATTTGGATGCACTTCTAATTTATTTAGGTATTTTGCACTACGCTTCCTCTCTTCGTTTTTGACTTAAGCCACTTTTAAGTCGTCGCGGATTTCACTGTTAGATATAAACCATGGCGCGTTGGTTATAGTTCGCAGAAGTTTCGATTGAAACCTTTCCAATATTTCTATGTTTGAGGTTGAGGAGAACCCCACAGCTCTATGCCTTAAGACCATATTGGCTTGAACGCTACTTTGTACACAAGTAAATTGTTGTTGAGGGAAAGAGTTGAGTTGCGTCCCAGTAGCCAATAATGTTTATTCAGTTTATGTCCTAGTTATTTTCCTTTGTTGAAGATATGAGTTTTCCATGTCAAGCCTTTATCCTAGTGCATGCCTAGATATTTAATATTGTCGGCCTGGGATAGGTTGTTTCCGTTGAAATTGACGTGGGGTGACGCCCCTCTACACTTTATGAAGGTTACTTGCACAGACTTGGTTTCGTTGATCTTTATGCGCCGCGGCGCGCCGTAGTCGGGTCCATTGATATATTTGGTCTAAACTGTGTTGGAGCATCCTCGCAGCGGAGTTAGGATCTTTGTGTTTTGCAAGTATAGTTTTGTCGTCCGAAATAGTGCCGTGGGTGTTTGTTCATTTGTGAGCAGATCCGATGTGAATAGTAGGTACAACGTTGGCCCCAAAACGCTTCCCTGCGGTACCCCAGCTTTAATATCGTACAGATGTGTCACTTCTTGGGCGTATTTGATTCTGAAGTATCTTTCCTGTAGGTACGATTCTAAGATGGTGTATAGCGCATGAGGGAGAACGTTTTTAAGTTTGAACAGGAGTCCCTCACGCCATGGCTCACATCGAGGAATGCCGCTGCACAGTACCCTTTTTCTTCGAATGTCTGGTTGATGACCTCAGTTACCCGGTGGACTTGTTCGATCGTACCGTGGCCTTTTCTGAAGCCGAACTGGTGTTCAGGGATCAGATTATTTTCTTCTATTACAGTTGTCAGTCTCTTTAGGATCAGTTTCTCAAGGATTTTGCTTAGTATTGGCAACAGACTAATAGGCCTATAAGAAGTTGCATTATTTAGTGGTTTGCCCGGTTTTTGAATAAGAATTATTTCTGATACCTTCCATTGGGGTGGAAAGAATCCTAAACGTAGAACTGCCTTAAATATAACCGTTAGTAGTACTATTTCTCTTCTCGGTAGCTCTTTAATCAAACGCCCCGTGATAAAGTCGTAACCCGGTGATTTGTTGGGGTTTAAATCATTCCTTATCGTATCAGTTACTTTCTTCACTGTGGCTAGTTTTGGTAGCGGTGACATTTGGTATGGAGCTTCTAGGAAATGTTTTATTGTAGCTTCTTCTTCTGAAGTGCTTTGAGAAGGAACTGGTTGGAAAACTTTTTCTAAGTGTAAACCAAAAGTGGTTGCCTTTTCTGAGTCTGTACGTTCCCATGTTCCATCCTCTCTGCGCGAATGGGAGAAATTTGGTTTTTGGGGTGTTTAAAGTTTCTGGTGGCTTTCCATATGGAATAGTCGGTTTCTGCTATATTACTGAGGTTTTCCAGGTACTCATTAAAGGATATGTTTTTCAGGTTTTTAATAGTTGTCTGTAGTTCTCTCGAAACCTGTTCATACCATCTTTTGTCTACTGGATTTCTATTTTTTTTGCCAGATTTTTCTAAGTCGTCTTTTTAGGGCAATTTTTTCTTTGACTGCTACTGAACAGTTTGAGTTTTTCTTATTTGCAGGGATGATGGGTGTAGCTTCCCAAGCGGATGCCTGTATTATGCTGTTGAGTTTATTTACAGCCACCTCTATATCTAATTTGGTTTTGATGGGGGTGTTTAGTTTTATCTTCTGGTCGGTTAGTTGTTTCTAGTACTCCCAATCCGTTCTCTTATTAAATAATGTTGGTGATTTCTTAATCTCAGTGAATGTGGTGCTAATGCTTGCTATTACCGGTGTATGATCTGAGTACAGGTCAAGACTTGATTCAATGGCAAGGTATCCTGCGGCAATTCCCTTGGTTATAAAGAAATCCAGCAAGTTCGGGATTTTCTCTGGATCAGTAAGCCAATAAGTTGGATTGTATGTCGATAGATGACCAAGATGAAGTTCTTGCATAATTTGACAGAACATTCTGCCTCTAACGGGGGCTGTTAGTCGAGATCCCCATAGTGTATTCTTGGCATTAAAGTCACCACCATAAATCTGTCTTCATGGAGAATATTTTGAAAAACAATAAAGCCATTTTCGATGATAAATACATATTTGTTTTTGTTCTCTAATTCCGAAATATAAAAGGCAACCCCCATATATAAGATGTCATTTGCGAAAGAAGTAGCGAACATTATGCAAAACTGCAATGACACACGAATCCTTTTTTGGAACCGCTTCCAACCAACGCTGTTGGCAAAAAAAACTGAAGCATTCCTGGTCTACAGACCTCAAATAAGAACATAAGTGTAAAGCCGCAGGGGGCATTCCTTAACATGCCAATTGACTATATGTATAGTTTTGTAAATGTTATGGATTATAAATTAGGATTGCTAATAAAATTTATTTAAAATAATTATTATTGCTTGAAAATAAATATTCCTTGCCAGTGGGAAGTCCAACTTTATCAATTTTAGCTAATACATTTATAAAACATTATTTAGAAAATTGAAATTTTGAATCAAATCAATCTTCGAAAATTATATTTTGGTTCCGTTATGTTGATAATATTTTAGCATGTTTCAATAGTTCATTTGAGTTTATTGGTGATTTCTTAATGTTTATTAATACTTACTCTACACTCAAACGTAAACTTTACATTAGAAACAGAACAAAACAGATGTATTAATTATTTAGACTTAAACATAAAAGTTAATTCCGAAAAGAAAGTCGAATACTCTATTTACAGAAAACCTTCACAAACAAATATCACAATACCACAGGACTCCTGTCACCATAACGCATATAAATTTGCAGCCTATAAGTCCTTGATACACAGAGGTCTAACAGTTCCCTAAATAACAATGATTACACCAAAGAGAGTTCGATTATTAAACAAATTGCACACAGTAATGGATATAACACAGAACTGATAGACACACTAATCAAAAAGAAAGATTATAAATTACCAATTCAATGAATATATTCAGAAGACCATTCGAAACATGTTAAAAATATTGCAATTCCATATTTCGGTGATATATTGAAGAAAACTGCTAAAATTACAATCAAAACAAATACATTTAAAGTAATTTATAGAACAACGGAAAACACTTTCAACATCTTTTTTACGCAAAACATCTAACGATTTGTTAAAATCAGGTATTTGCAAACTAAACTGTTTACAGTGTAATTCTGTATACATAGATCAAACAGATGAGACAGGAATTATACCAAAAGAAATGCTAATATCAACCTTTATATGTCTACCAAAGAAAGCAAATACCAGAGAATATAAGGACCATCGTACTATGTCTCATGTCCCATACACTGAAACTTCTTTTAAAAGTTATTCACAGAAGGATATATCCAAAACTAGAGATAGATATTACTGATTCACAATTCGGTTTTCGCGGTAACGTGGGAACAAGAGAAGCATTGTTTGCACTCAATGTCCTTACCCAGAGATGCTTAGATGTCAATCAGAGTCTCTACGTAGGTTTCATAGACTACAACAAGGCCTTCGACAAAGTGCGACACGATCTACTCATCGAAATCCTCAAAAGCAAAAAACTAGATTATCTACTACTAAATTGATATTATAACCAAAAGGCAGTAATACGAGTAGGAAATGAAACATCAGAAGAAGTTTAAATACAGAGAGGAGTTAGACAAGGCTGTGTATTGTCCCCCACCCTATGCAATGCCTATTCGGAGGAAATAATGAAAAGAGCGTTAGAAGCTTAAAACATCGGGAATAAAAATTAATAGAACACCAATAAACAATAGGTATGCTGACGACACCGTAATAATCACAGACAACTTAAACGATCTACAGAGAATAATGATGAAAATATCTGACTATATTGAAGAATACGGTCTATCCCTATATATCAGAAAAACAAAAATTATGAAAATTAGCAAAAAAAGCAATGCGAATGACATCTTAAAAATTAAAGGCCAACAGATCGAAAGAATTACTAAATACACTTATTTAGGAAGTTTATTAAGACAGTAACGACTGCACAGCAGAAATATGATCTAGAATTGAAAAAGCACGAAGCAGCTTCAATAAAATGAAAAAAGTCTTTTGCAGTAAAGACCTGTCCTTGTCACTGTAAATACGATTGGCGTGTTCTTTTATATGGAATGAAATCTTGGACGCTAAACCAACCCGCAGTGAATAAACTCGACTCTTTTGAGATGTGAATTTATAGACGAATTATGAAAATATCCTGGATGGACAGAATCACTAATGTCGAAGTATTACGAAGAATAGGAAATGAGAAAGAAATATTGTAGCGGACCGCATTGGCCATTATGTTTATATTATTACAGAAAGTTGACCTTGGAGCTTTAAGCTCATAATTTTATTTTTAATTTTTAATCTATACTGGCATAAATGTTTATTGTAAAATGTAACTGCTAATTAATTTTAGTTGGCATTTAGAAATCACGCTTTATATATCTTGGAAACGGCCGTTCCTTCACACGTGTTCATTTTTTGTAAAGAGTCTGTCATTTACGGGTACACTTAATTTATGAGGGCAAGGATCATAAAATAAATATCCACTTTCATGTACAATGAATGGAATTATAAAACAAGTACATATTCGATAGTTGAATGTTATAATTCCATATTTAAAATATTTGTTTTCAGCGACTTTCTTTCAGCTATTTATTGCAGGTAAATAAGTTAACAATATGGCTTTGAATTAGTTGATCTCAAGTATGTAAGATATGCAATCACAGCTGCCTTTAGCGCGGTCTGTTCTGGTGATAAATGGTTAAGTTTAACCCATAATCTGCCTAAATTATTACTTTTTTGTGGAACTAAAACCCTCATGTGTGATATCCCACGCATGGACGTGTTAATTAAATACTAAATTATGGGAGTTATTTATTTAGTTTGGTCCTTCAGAATTTTAACAGACAATTAACTTATTTTTACGGATATTATTGGTTCTGGATTTATGGGGCCATAAATGCGTGTTGTTTGTAAAAATGGGGTGCACATGCAGTGGGTTCTTATGCTCCAATGCCCGTTTTTGGCCTATAAAAGCTGAAGTAAGTTGTTCTGAAAGGATTATTCTGGATTCAACAGTCAAGAAGCACTACCAGAACAGGTATTCAATCATCCCCCTATATATTGCGCTGCAGGAAACTCGGCAGCAGCTGCAGGTATCCAATCATCCCCCTATATATTGCGCTCGAGTAAACTCGGGAGCAGCTGCAGGTATCCAATCATCCCCCTGTATATTGCGCGGGAGGAAACTCGGGAGCAGCTGCAGGTATCCAATCATCCCCTTGTATATTCTGCTGGAGGAAACTCGGCAGCAGCTGCAGGTATTCTTAGTCTGTTAACTGTTCAGCGCTTCTTCGTTGCTGGGTTAAATTGGGTTCTATACGTCCAATCTAAAATATCTTCGTACTTAAGATCTACGTTCTACCCTGGCTAGGTTTCCTGCAGTTCCCTAGTCTGAACAGGTGAATATCGGAGGTAGTTAAATTGCACTGTCTGCAGCTAATATTGACGTTAATAAAAGAATTAAACCTCTCTGGTGATTTATTTCCCGTATTTAGCACAACTACTCTAGATCCGAAACTGAGACGATCACGACGTATAAAAGATAAACACAACACAAGAGTGCTTAACGTTACAATATTCAATAATGTAAAGGAAAGGAAGCTTCAATATCTTGGTCACATAATACGTGGAGAAAGATACAACGTACTACAACTTATAATACAGGGAGAGATTGCGCGTAGGAGAAGTGTTGACAGAAGGGGAATATCTTGGCTACGCAATCTGAGAGAATGATTCTTTCATACGAACTCTTGGATTAATATATACTGGAGCAATCGACCTTCCTGAAGCCGAAACAATACCAAAAAATGTCACCAACGACCCACGTTCTGCAGAGACACACTGTCCCACTTGCTTTTTTCCCTTAGCTGCTATTACCTTGGCAGCTTGAAGCACTGCAATAATGCCCGTTTCATCTATATTTAAAATATGGGCACCGTCAAATTTATATTTTTGTAAAACTTTAACGTAGTTTTCAAAAATTTGTTCTACATTTGTTTTATTAAAAGATGTTGCTCTAGACAGACTCGTATTTTCCGGTTTTCTTAATGAAAGGTTTGGGTGCCGTTTCATATAAAATTTTATCCAGTCGATCCGAGTCATACCATGTTCCTTCCAGGTTGGGGGATATTTTATATTTAATTTATTTATTTTTTTAATAAGTAGTCCGAAGTGCATTTCTGAACAGGTCAGCAAATACTGTTCTAGCTCATTCTCTTCTGCTTTCGTGAACACTTGCCTAGCCGAATATTTTGTTTTATTTAACGTTCTCTTCCTCGGAATCTTCATTACCAGAGTCAGAATTTTGACCAGATTGTTTTGCAGCTGCGACCCGATCATACAAAGTAGCTATTTTCAAATTAAAATTTAATGCTGCTCTTCTTAAAGATACTTTTTTTTTAATCACCTGGTCGTCGGCTGGCTTAATGGACTCCTCTGATATATTACATTGATCCGTTTTCCTTTTGTACGTGGGAACCATTTTTTTCTAAAGTAATGATTCAGCATTAATTATATGAAGTATAAATTGTATATAACAGTAGTATTAAAAGTAGTATTAAAAGTAGTAGGTATTAAAAAATGGATAATAAAGGCTTTTATCGAAAAATGGCAACAGTTCTAGCACCTTACAACAACAATGATGTAATCATCGAAAATTAGTTAAAAAACTTAAGATTAAAGAAAAATAATAGGTGACCCGTTTATTTTGCCCCTGAGCGTATAATAAATTATACTGTATAATAGAGGCAGCTTCGGAAAGATAATGCGGGGACAGTCCGGATGTGCCCCGTTGGTACTGTCCGAATCTGCCCCAGCGAAAGAAAATTTACAGGAATCCTGATAACTTGTTTCTAAGGTAATGTTTCCTAACAAAACTTTCATACACGTGTAGTCATAATAGATATGTATCAGTAAAAAATTAGACTCTTACCCAGTGTTACAAGGCAAATCTTGATGTGCTTATGAATACCTGTCTGTAAACTATAACAAAACACTCAAAAACAGGAAGTCTTTCATTACAACCGAAGCAGCGCAATAACGGTCACCAAACTTTATGTGGTAAGTAGGATCGCTTATGTCATCGGTTGAAATTTTGTTCAGATTTTTAAATATATTATAAAGCGCCAATTTGAATATGTCCGAATATGCCCCTTGTAACGGTCCAACCCTATTGTCTGGAGGTTGGAGTGCTCGGGGTAGCTCAGAGCCAAGTTCTTGGTGAAAACTAAAGAAACTATACAACGGTAGTGGATTAAACACTTTATTATTTATACTTGCATCAGTTAATTACATGCAGGTACAATCTCCAATAAACACACAGTATAGTTTTTCTCATTTATTACTAAACTAATTAATAACCTTTATGTACAATTAAATAAACGGAATATGAAATTTTCACATATTTTTCTTAACAAACGTAATGCATTACTTTTCTCTACAACGGAATGAAAATGAGATAAACATTAACAGGAATTAAAAGGAATTATATTAGTACAATTACATTAAATTACAAATAACGCGGTTTATGGGCACAGCTTGGTATGCAACCCAAATTGCGTCAAACCCAAAATTATAGTAAATACGACTTTACTGAAGCACGTGGAAATCAAATAGGTTAGGTTCGCACACCCGGTGATCCTGTAATAAAATAATTATCCCGTCCTTCGCGTAAGCCAAATTTACATTTACGGGTAATTGAAAATCCCCGCTAGTCGAAGAGGGCAGCTAACGCCGGCTCTAGGGGCCAGGGCACCGGTGTCTTGACGGGTAGTGAAGTTCCCTTACGGAATTCTAACCTGGAATTTGGGCTACGTCCACGTGCGGGTAAATTGACTGGAGCCAGCAGGTGAGTGCAATTACTTAAGCGTATTTTAGCTCGTACACTCCCTTAGTTAATTTGCGTACAACTGTAATGGGTTAGGAAATATGGAATCAACTTAGAATCGGTGATAGGTTCGACTCGGGTATTTAAAAAAAGAAGGATTCTTGTTAATTTTGAA
>JABXWE010002287.1:0-60606 GCA_014611495.1 Limonius californicus | reverse complement strand
CTTACGATATTTACTTTAATGAACAGATCTACGCAGCTAGTGACGTTCGAGTTTACAGAATTAATGAAACTTTAATCTTAACGAGTAATGAAACCCTGGGCAACTGAAGGTTGCCTCACTTACTCACATATTACAAGGGAATTAAACTGTTTTATTTCTTAGTTAGCAACGAAGCACTTGTTAACAAGGGAAAACAATCACTGCACAGCAGATTTGAAAGTTTTACCTTAGTTTTCTTCGGTAGGGAGTAGAGAGAGAGGCACAATTTGGGGTGTTCCTAGGTTCTTCCATGGAGAATATCACAGGCGCGAGGTCGTTTGGCGTTTGTCGTAGAAACGGCTTAACTAGAGGTCACAGCAAAGGGGTTTAATAATAATCCACCAAAAGGGTTAATTCCAACGTGTTTCCTAAATCCGGCACTTGTCGATGGTTCGGTTCACCCAATGGTGATAACAGCGATACGAAAATTTACGTGATGGACACCCATCGGAACCTAAGCCGCCCTCGCAGCACTTGTCGTCGACGCTGACGTCTTAGCAAGCAACCGGATCGAAAGGAGATCTTAAGTCGACTGCCAAAAAAGAAAACGAAGGCAAATGTCCAGCAGCTGGAAGATTTCACCATATTACGAAATATGATGCAATAATTCTAAAATGAATTAACACGTGGAACTTTCGAGGAAGCATAGAAATTTGAGGGCCATTCTACAGACAAGAAACTCTAAGAACTGTTTTCGATCAACATATACAGGCTAAACTTACTTATCAGCGTTCCCTTAAGTTTCGAAAAAGTGACCTCCCATAAATTAACCTTTGGAAATAATAAAACAGCAATCGACTTCAGAACGGCAATTAAAATAAGACTTTAATCCGTAAGAAGCGGCAAAATCAAACAAACGTAGCAGTATATACATTGTACGGTGCTTAAATGTATTTTTAACGCTACCGAGACACATTATTGAATGTTGATAACCGGTATAGGCGCACCAAACAAAAATAAATTTGTGTAGGTATCTGCTTGTAATACACTCCACACACGACGCACGTTAACCATGGTTACGCACCAACATAGTAACTCGCAGAGTCGGGCCCTGTTGTTCATTGCACAAATTAGTTTAACCTTGCCTCACACTGCCTCGACACTGCGCAAGCGGTACAAACGAGGATCATGATAATGATAATGAATGAATGAATGAATCTACGTGTATTACACGATTGAATTTTAAGTAAAATCTATTAGGGAACGGACAGGTCCATGTTTAAGTTCGTACAGTTTTGCGTGAAACCGGTAGCTAGGTAAACCTTTGAGACAGAGTATAGCATACAAGGTATCTTTAAAAGGTCTGTACGCTACCACATATTCCTAAGATCAAAATAGGGCGATTTAACCTAACTTACCTATATACAAAAATGTAGGGTTACGGAGTTACAGCCTTCTAAAATGAGACTTGACCGATCAATTTTCTACATATAATTATGGTAATAGTTAGACCAATGTTCTGAAATTGTATGTGCATACGTTACTCATCAAGGTTGTAGGTTAAAGCATAGCTTCTTTTTAATGAGTGCAGCTACCGTGTCTCAAATGTTTCGTATAATATTTTACAATATTTTGTTATTCTTGTTTTTGAGTCGGTATGAAAAAGTACCAAAAAAAGGTACTGTTGCTGAAAATCGATAAACCCAACTGTTTTCGAGTTCATTCAAATTGAATGAAAAATTGAGTTGCCCTGAAAATTTTGATATTTCGTACTACATATGTGGATTAAATTCTCAGCATAGATTCAGAACAATATGCTGCAAAAACTCGATTGGCTAAATTTTGGACTAAGTGGTCACTGGTCGTAATAGACGCTATACAGAAAAATATTACATTGCAATGATTGTTTTAATCAAATGTACAAGGGGCCATGTCTGCAGGTTAATTGAAAATTGTAATTTGTAATTGCAAAATCATAGGCACTATTAACTTTTCAAAGAAGTTAAGTAACCAGAATTTAGTAGAACTTAGTAGTACTAGAAGTAATTAAGGCACAAAATTTAAATTTCAGCAATATAGTTTATAATTTCATAACCCAAAAGTTATCGCCTCAGTTTCATTGCAATAAGTTTGATGCCAATTTCAGGAGTACGAATTTAAAGAGCAAATTTTCCCATTTCCGGTAATTGGAAATTTCAAATTTACTCCACAATGTTGAAGCAGTCAGAGTAAATTATAATTTCCGTATTTTTTAACCGTTCGAATTAATAATTAAAAATTTATGAAGAAATATTTTCTGAAATTAATATCAGCTTTAAGGCTTTTATTAAAAGTTTGTAAATTTAACCTAGAGAAATATATTTTGGGAATAATCAGGATTTTAAAACTAAACTTAAGGTTTTGATATAAAATCGAGAACTCTAGAAATATAAATGCAAATAGAAATTGGCGTTGTTGAACGCAATTTCTGCTCTTCCGCAGAAGAATTGGAAACTTTGCGAAATTGTTCCAGATATTTCTTGTTTACTGTTATCATAAGCTCATGTTAAGATAATACAAGGTAATCGTAATAAAATAACGCGGGAGGCAGTCGGACAAACGAACAGTATTTGATGTAGCTTTGCAGCTTGCAAGCTTTTGCGCGCTTTAACATATAAAACTACATATTCGGCGTTATAACGGCGGTATCCCATCCATCCATAAATCAAATTGTGGATTCTAGGGGCGATGATCGATGAAGACAAACGCTTTCCCATATTTCGGGAAAACTTGTTAAGAGAAATGATTTTTTTGATTAATTTCGGCAGCGACGTTGCGAAATAATACTATCCTCACGTAATAATGCTGTTCTTTATTAAAAATTACCCCCTACGTAAACAAAATAACAAATGGAACTTGAGCCGCGATAAATTTGAAACGCAATACATAAAAGCGAGAGTAGTGGAAAGCCAAATGATCTCGGAAAAGTGGCGAAGGCTGCTGCAAACGTGAGGCGTAAAGCGAAGCGAAACCGGGGAGTCTTTAAAGAATCATGTTATTTACGTAGGGCTTCTCCCACATAATTGTGCGGCTTGGTTTTGAGTTACAGATAAAGCATTTCTCGGCGGTGTAGAACAATCTTGAGGCTGTTTTGATGCTAAGGAAGCGCATTCCTGGCGAAAAATTAAAGCACTCGCAGGAATTTTCCAAATTGCTCGAATCGGCCAGGATTTTCCCCAATAAACCCAAAGCTTTCCTAGTCGCATTATTTACTCGCTGTCGCGCTGAAGGTCTGTTTATATTGTTCATAAAAGGAAAAATGTTGACGGCGGAATAGAAAGGAACGGAATATTAAATTTTGTTTATCGGACTGCGTTTTCAAAGCACGCACCCAAGAAATGTAGGGTCGGTTTGACAATACATCACCAATTTATTTACAGTGCACTGCAAATATTTAGTTAGTAGATACAGAGCAAATTCAATATTAAAAGGTTTTCGCTGCGAGCTTTTAAATTGAACCCTCGAATGCTTCCGAACGATATGAAATTCTCACAAGTTGTGGAAGTTATTAAATGTTCATGAAACTGCAGACGGGGCTAAAATATTAAACGTAACATTGCCTCCATTAAAAAACGAAATAACAAAGTAAGAGTAAAAATGTCAAGCCTCAACGGAAACTTTACAATGCAAATTCCTCTTTTAAAATAATATTAGTAACGGTTTTATTCGCGAGGCTGGAAATTTCAAGCTTTATTTGAAAGCCATTCCATGAGTCATTAGTAAATTTATCTGCCATATGTAATCTACCTACAAAATTTTAATTAAAAATACCCTTTATTGTGTGTTTTGATATGGGTCTAATTAAGGCAGTATTTTATGTCTTTGTGCAAATATAAGCATTAAAGGATTTAATTAAAACGTTATGATTTTTAGCTTTTGTAGGCTCAGTATGAAGTTGTATTGTGTAGGTTAAACCAATTGCAAACATGGACAAAACATTTATTCAATCAAAGAATATTAGTAAAAAATTGTGTATGATTGTACTTGATGACGTCATAGAAAATAGCACTATCTACAAGATAAGTCGTTACTGACTGCCAAAGTGAGAGCTTCTACGAAATTCTAAAAATCCAATGCCTTTAAAGTTTATAATATAGTGAGTTCACGATGAAAGGAATAAATTTAATAAAATAAATTGTTTTTGTTGATAAACGCTCGGAACGTTATTTTAGATTCTTGATTTGGCATTTTTTGGCCTATATGTAAACTCAATAGCACCAAGTGACATCAACTTTCTTATTTCAAATACAACACTTTGTATATTTTAACGGATTTGAATAGATAATTATCTAATAATCAATAAACGTTTTCAGTAAACCCAAATTTCACATATTTATTAGGAAATTTAGAGAAATATTTATTAAAATACTTTAATTTTCTTATCTTCTGGGGATTGCATTCTGTACATACAATACAACTTTACTTAGTGATAGTTGCTATAGAAATAGATACTGGTGGCAGCTAATATTTGCAGTTTTTATGAATTAATCACATAACTATAATCCCTTCAATAATGAAAATGTGTTTGACAGAAAGAGAACGAATAGAAGTGGTCATAACTAATGATGAGCATAATTGAATGATTTCAATAATCGAATGATTAGTATTCGAATGATTTTAATAATTGAATGTTTTTAATAATCGAGATATTCATTCGAATTAATCATTCCAATCCAAACTGCGCGCATTTCGGTAATGCAAGAGATGTCTAACATCCTGCCTTTCGAATGATAACTTCCTGGCACTCCCGCTCTTATCTCGAATTGTTTTTCGGTTATCCACTGGATTATGTTTCGTATTTATTTAAGTTTCGTCAAATAGTAAGATTAACCCTTTTGTAAATGCTGTTTTATGGTTTTCCGTGTTAGATTATAAGTTATTAAATATTAACGATATTTTTAATTATTTTTTCATAATTGTTTAATAGTTTATATCTTTATAAGCGTAATCATGACGACCAGATTAACCACTATATTTTTTAAATGGAAAGATTACAAATGATGGTAACTGCTAAAGATAAAAAAATTTGGTTTATGTGGTATTTTTAAACAGTGACATAAATTGCTGAATTTAATTTATTTATTTATCTAGTCTAAGACAATAACATATTTACATCAATTAAAATCAATAAAAAATTTCTACTTTTAATTTAATTAATTTTTGTGTTTAAATATGGAAAACTAGAAATAAATAATCGTTACAAGCCTGCCCAGTTCTTAAAACTTATTTTGCTAACTCAAGTGCACATGTGTTACTTCGTAGTTTATCTTTTAGTATCTTCTCGAAATACAAATTCATTCGAATACTACTCAAATTATATACGACACAAACGATATTGCGATTACTAGTCGAACAACGAAATAAAAGCAACCCGAGAAATTTTTACCATTCGAATAAATTATTAGCACGTCGGTGATGCATGCTTTACCGAATATTTCGAATTCTTTCATTCGAGATGCGCGCGCCCCTAAATGAATGTATTTCGAAAAGTTTTTATCATTCGAATCATTCAATCATGATAATGAATTACTCGCATCTAGTTAATGCCTGTATAATCGAGTATTTCGAATTATTTCATTCAAGATGCACGTGTCACTACGAATGTATTCGAGTAGTTTTCTTCATTCTAATGAATTACTCGCATCTCGGAGATGCCTGTATAATCGAATATTTCGAATTATTACATTCGAGATGTGCGTGTCACTACGAACGTATTCGAGAAGTTCAAATGAATTACTCGCATCTCGAGATATCTCAAGATATATGCATAATCGATTATTTCGAATGAATTCATTCATCACTACTCATAATGATTGGTTTTGGAGATCGAATTCGAACTCAAGAACAAACTTGGAACTTATTTAATGAAGGTCACCTTGACCGGTCTACAGTGAGTAAAATAGAAAAAAAGTTCAGAGAGTTTAGAAAGAGTTTAGCTTTTAGAGAGAATTCAGAGATATACCTAACCTAACCAAGCTAGTCACATTAAGATGTTAAGGTAAACATTCTATTAGAAGCCGAAGAAAATTCTGATGTGATAGAAATTTCAAGGAATTATGATTTAGGAATAGGTACAGTCTCAAAGATATTTCGAGCAACTAAACTTTTTCTTCTTCTTTTCTGTATTAGGATTTAAGCCTATTTTAGTCAATAGTATCTTTCCATCTCTTAGGAGGGTGGCCAGGGCTCCTTCATCCCCGAGGAGAGGTGGCTCGTTCCAATTTGCTCAATCTTGTTTCTTGAGATGTAGTGATTCCAGTCTTGCCTTCTTCTTTTGACCCATTCTCCCAATTTTTGTATCTCACATGGTCGTTCTCTTCATTGCCAATTGTATCCAGCCTACTCTTTCCTACAAATTGTATAATGTTTGCATTTCTATTCTTTCTAGCAATTGTTTTGGTTTTGCTGTATCTCAGTTTCCATAGCATAAGTCATATCAGGCCGTATGGTGCTTTTATATAAGCGTACTTTGGGTTCTACTTTTAGAAATTTGTTGCATTATATAGTACGGTTTAAACATCCAGCCAATATAAAAGCTGCGTGCACTTGATCGTTAAACTCCATTGCTGGTGCTTTGTTCCTCGTTATTTCTATTCCTAGATACGTAAATGATGATACTTGTTCTATTAGTTTTCCTTGTGTTTCGAATTTATAGAGTGTCGGTTCTTTCTTAATTGCTAAGAATTTAGTTTTATTTGTTGACATGTTTAATCCGAATTTCCCAGCATTTTGTGAACATTGGAGTAGTAGTCTTTGTAGCTTAGCCTCGCTATCAGCAACCTGCATCGTCAGCGTAACATATAATATTGAATTTTTTATTTCCCATTTTGTAACCCTGTTTTGCTTTCATATCTTCAATTATTTGGTTTATTATGAGATTGAACAATAGTGGGCTAAGTGAATCTCCGTGTCTCACAGCCTCTGTAACAGGTATTTTCTGAGATATACTGTCTCCAGTCTTTATTTTGTGTAATTGTTCGTATGTACGAGGTTTGTTCAACTGAAACCCATCTTTGATTAACCTAGCTTTGAAATTATATGCAATATTTCAAATGCCGTTTGTTAATGTTAGTAGTGTTTATAAGCAACCCATTAATAAATTTCTGGCGATTGAATTTGATTCTGACTGTTACAACTTCGATTTTGAAATTCGTTTGTTATTGAAAATCCGTCCAAGTTTGATCCACGTGCGGTCCTGCAATTTTTATGCGCTGAGGGTGAGCATTCATTGCAGATTCAGATGCCAATGCAAGCAGTGTATGGAAATGCATGTATTGCATACCTAACTGTGAAGAAATGGTGCCGAAAATTTAAGAATGAAAAGAAGGGACTATGGATGAGCGCGACCAGGTGCATGGTGTACTGCATTAAGAGAAAACAATATGGCATGTGTGGAAAGCCTTAGTAGAGAAAATCGCCGAATTTCTATTAGAGAAATTTCAGAAATTGTCGGTGCGAGTGTACGACTGTCCATAGTACTGTTCGTAATCTGGGTTACAGAAAAGTTCGTTCGGAATGGATTCCTCGTCTCTTGTCCAATGAACAAAAATGCTTGCGAATGGGCTTATCTCTGCAACACCTCACAGACTATAGGCAAAATGGTGATAACTTTCTTCTGTCAATTTTTGCGGGTGACGAAACTTGGTGCCATTACTACGAGCCATCCACTAAGTTATCGTCAATGCAGTGGAAACATTTAAGTTTACCACCACCAGCGAAGAAGTTTAAAGCACAACCTTCTGCAGGCAAGGTGATGACGGAAACGTCCAGGAAAGCTTAGGCGTGGAGTAATTTTGCTGTCCGACAATGCTAGACCTCATGTTGCTAATGTGGTAAAAGAAAATCTTCAACGAGAGAAATGGAAGGGTTTAGAGCATCCACCCTATAGCCAGGATCTATCATCTTGCGATTTCTATTTCCATTTTTGGACTGCCAAAAAAGGCGTTAAAAGGTCGGCATTTTGAGTCCAACGCAGAAGTACAGATAGCTGTGGAAGAGTTCTTCAATCACCAGCCACAAGAATTCTATGAGCAGGATATACGTCGGTTAGTAAAATAATGCGTTAGGTGTCTTAACTGTGACGGTAGTTATTTGTAATTAATTTGTGAATAAATTTTTTATAATGCAAAGATGGGTTTCAATTGAACACACCTCGTATTTAATCCGATCGAAATGAAGTGGAGTACTTTGGAAACAAACGTTAAAAAAGAAATACTTCTCCTGGGTTAAGCGACAATGTTTTGGGTTTTATCAGAGATGTTGCTTGTGAAATTGATAAAATTGGAAAAATTGCGTGGAACACATCGTTAGGGTTGGCATGCTGCACAGTATGAAATCAAACCATTAATAATTAATTTAGGAGCTGATTCATCTTCTGATACCTCAGAATTAAGAGACATCACATCTTAGTAAATTAAACAAATAAAATAAAATGTAGAATTGCGTTTAATAATATTAGAAAAGCGTGTCAAATATGTATATTATGTAATTTAAAATAAAGAATTATTTTAAGCATTTCTAGTTGTATAACATATTTGTTTATCCATTCACAACTTTTTTCGAATATGTTCTTAATCGCTTACCTGCATCGACCCTAACGCTTGCAGCTTATCTTGAAGTTAACAGTTTAACATTCGCTACTAAAAGTTTAGTCCAACTATACTGCCCAGTTATACACTTACTAAGTTGTGAAGTAAATGTATTCCCAACCCATTAAACGTAAACTTTGTCTAGTAAATGCATACATTTTCACATTTGATTTAGTAAAAGTATGGTCAAAATAAAACGCGAGAATATAAATGAATACTTTTACTAGTGGATGTATGCACACCACACAGAAATTATCATGAATACGAGGGTCAAGCTACAATTATTGAGAATGGAAAGATTGATACAGGTTTTCAGAATTTTTATTTTAAATATGTTCAAAGTAATTGCCGTTCACAATAATACATTTGACCATTCTCTCCTTCCATAGTTTAAAAGCGTTCAGCCAGCTGTCTTTAGGAATACTATCAAAATAAGACTTAACAGCGATATCAATCTCTTCTTCTGACTGGAACCTTTTCCCTCGCAAATGTTTTTTGGCTCAAAAAATAGCCAGAAGTCACACATTGCCAAATCTGGCGAGTAAGGAGGATGTTCTATAACTTTGATTTTGTTTTCAGCTAAATACTGAAGAGTTATAGCTGCTGTATGGCTCGATGCATTATGAGATGTAACATGATTCCCTTTCTTGGCACTTCATTGAACACAGTAGGCAAACATTTTTCAACATACCATTTAGCGGTGACTGGTTTTTGCTCTTCTAATTTAATTGCGGCCACCAGACCCGTGCTTCTAAAAAATACTGCGTACATAACTTTCTTCATTGCTCGATGTTTTTTCACCATCGTAGGGGTTTCCTCATCTTCATGTATCCATATTCGGCTTTCTTGGAGGGTGGGAACATCAAAAAATGGTATGTAGGTTTCATCACCAGTAACAATTTTACTAATAATTTGATGACCTCCAGCATTCAACATATCTAAAGTTTGTTGGCAAATTCTAACACGTTCTGCTTTTTGTATGTCTGTCAGATGATGGGGTACAAACCGACTTACAACCTTTTTCAAATGTAAATATTCGTGCAATATTGATCTCACTTGCGAGGATCCAATCTTCAGTTTGGACTCTATCATGGCATAGGTAATTCGGTTGTCCTCTTCCACTATCTTGTTCACTGCAGCAATATTTTCGGGGTTAACAGCAGTTAAATGCGGGCCAGCTCCTTTTCTGTGTACAACAGAGTTGCAACCTCGTTCAAATTCTTTATACCACCTATAAACCGTAGCTAATGATGGTGCGAGATCCCCAAACGCCGATTTCAAACTTTCCTCACACTCATACGCGCTCAAGCCTTTCTTGAAATCATAGTAAATCATTATCCGAAAGTTCTCTCGTGACAATTCCATTTTTTCGATAACAGAAGCTTATTCAATATTGGTTGTTTCTCAAACACTATTCAACCGAATTTCACAAACTAAACTGACATTGATAGATAAAAGAATGCACTATTTAATAAACAACAATTTGTTTTGCATGGTTAACTAGATTTTTCTATTCTCAATAATTGTAGCTTGGCCCTCTTATATATATATATTATATATATATTGCTATGTTTTGTTAAAATAAATAAAATTATTAAACAAATTATCAAATTCAAGATTTTCTTAAAAAGTCAAATTTAACATAAACACACATATAAAATTGCATAAAACATCTCAGGGTTCGTTTTATATTAACAACGTGGCTTTCCCAACATAATAGCTTACATAAAATTAAGGACCAAATTATTTAAATACTTGCATAATTATTTCTCATCCGCAAAGGTTCTAAAATATACCGCAAAATAGTTCAAATATCTTCTAAGTAGATTTCCGCAGAAATCTGACTTTGACACTATGGCGGAATACAACGACGGTAAAATTGATCAAAAGTTAAATGTCGAAATATAAGTTCAAGAACATGATGAAATCGAAGCCATGACACTTCAAATGGATCAAGAACTTGTAACTCAAAACAGGTAAGAAAGAAATTCACTTAATTTTATAATTCAGGAACCACATTTAAACTTAATTAAAAACTAACTTTTTAGGAATATCGTAGATAAATTAAACATAATCTTCAACTTGGAAAACATCAGGTAAGATTTATTAAATCAAAATAACTTTAACACAAGTTTAAAATTGAACAAAAATTAAATTTTGTTTACAACTACAAATTATAACAGTTAACTTCAAATTTTGATTATTAAAATTAATATAACTCCGCCTCTCAACATTCAAAAATCGACCAAATTGACTTAAATTTAACACTCGGGGGGATAAGACAATACGTCCTCACCGTTTGATAACTTATGCAGCACTGAATTCTTTAAAATCTGAAATTCGTAGCTCAAATTTGAAAATGCACCAAATAAAAGCTTGGAAATAATTCCCCTTCCAAAAACTCCTTATCAACTAAATCAAAAACGACTCTTACAGCCTAAATAACTAATTATTTCTAAAAACTAAATTCACAGAAGCAATCTATGAGAAATTAGCAACATAATGATCCCAAAATTATTAAGATTTAAAACACTTTTATGAACATATGTTTGAAATTCAAATATTAACAAAAATTTAAATTTCAGCTCCTAAACTACTAAAAACAATTAACTAGCCTCCTATTAAACTTAAATATTAACATTTACACCAGCAAAATCAGTTAATTACATAATTATTAGTAAAAAATGAAATCTAACATCCAATTGGGTTAATTTTGTAAAAACTACCAAATTCACATATTAAATTGTTATTTATATAAATAAATGCACATAAAAACCTTTCTCTCATAGAACCTAAACTATTAACATGAATTAGAAATCTTAGTTCCGTATATTAACATTGACATATGTAAATTCCCAACTTTCAAATGACAATATTTAAATTATTCACTTTTCAGAGCTCCAACATTACTTTGGACACATCAATCCAGCATCAAGATGAAAATCCGAATAACTCTTCAGTCATGAATTTTCACTTAAAAGTACCATTTTGATACAACACAGTGTAAATCGTAGAAACCACGAAAGCTCAGAATATACCTTTTAATGTTTTAAGGTTTAAATTTATAAATTAGGATAACAATTACCTCCAACGGAGCATGATTTAGTTTACAATAAGCTAATTAACCTTAATGTTAATCATAATCTGGATTATTAACAGTAAAAACAGTATCCTTTCAACATGATTGAAACATAACGTAGGCAAAAAAAAATTTTTTAATTTATTTATTGTCTCTACGATCTGTCATACAATGACATTCAGTAGATTATTTAACAAACATGAATAGGTGATTGACGTGAAGTTTGTGCATCCAGTGAGTAGGCAAAATAGATTATTTAGGGTAAATAACACAGCATTAAATATATATTTAACTCGAGTAGCTGAATCTAGGAATTATAACAGGAATCAAGTTATTATTTTGCATTTCTACAGTGTATATCAAATTTTTGTGATTCTATTGTACTACAATTATTCAGTTGTAAATTTCAGCAATATTTAAGTCAGCAAATATATTAACCCTTTATTGCATAGTGAGTCATATATGATACATACCACAAAAACATTTTTATGTAAGACTTTAAATTAAAAGAATCTGAATTTACATGGTGTATCATATATGGGACCGAGAGTATGAGCTGAAGCAAGCAAAATATCCGGTTTCAATCAAGAAATTTCGTCATCAGCGAGTATGCAAGTTGTTGCACGTCAAGTTCTGCTGTAACAGAGATTTGTGCGTTTTTGTCACTTATGTTTAATTAGTAAATTGCATTTGAGCAGTTAACAAAAATATCAGTTTGTTGTGTGTGTTTTCCTCTTTCAAATGAAGGTAAGTTTCTAGAATTACCTTCGTTTTACTAAGAGCTGTGTCCCATAATTGTTTTGAGTCATATATGGGACACTATGCATTTAAATTTTTGGTGGTACACCATGCGTCTCCGCAACAACGCCCAAAAAATATTGTTCATTTCAGATCGATGCAAAACGATTCTACGGGAACATCAAATACATTCGATATATACCAGATGATAATAAAAGTGACGATTCCGACCTGTCAGAAGATGAGGATGATGATCTGATTTAGAATCTGATGATAACGAGGAAAATATTCCTCTAAGTGAACTGGCAGAGAAGTTGAGCCCAGGCACTTGGAGAACTGGAAACCTTATAAAAGATCCGAATGAGATGACATTTGCAGGAAATCAAAATATGCCACAAGAACTGATTGAATTAGAGACCCCATCCCAGTTTTTTAAGTTTCTGTTTACAAACGAAATTATATCCGAAATATCTACCCAAACAAATTTATACTGCATCCAATAACGCCCACATCGGCCAGCAAATATTTCAGAACATGAAATAGAACAGTTTGTAGGTACCTGTTTATATATGTCCGTTATTCACTTACCTCAAGTAAGACATTACTGGTCGCCACATTTGGGCCATCCTGTGGTGTCTTCTGTTATGACTTGCAACAGATGGGAAGAAATAAAACGTTTTCTTCATTTTAACAATAACGACAATTTCATACCTCGAGGTAGAGACGGACATGATTCGTTGTTCAAGATAAACCCTCTGCTAAAAAAGATTCAAGAGAGATTCAGTTTGATTCCAATGGAAGAAAATGTTGCAGTCGATGAGCAGATAATACCCACTAAGGCCAGATCAACGATCAAGCAATATAATCCAAAAAAACCTCACAAATGGGGTTATAAAGTACTTGTTCTAAGCGGAATCTCCGGTTTTAGTTACAATTTTTATATTTTTGCTGGCTCTCAAAGTAACACCGTACCTACAGGTGCTCCTGATCTTGGTACAAGTAGCAACGTTGTGGTAAAGCTTTCTGAAATAATACCAAAATATGTCAATCATAAAATTTTCTTCGACAATTGGTTTACTAGCATTCCCGAATGGTATATTTAACCAAAAACGGTATCCTTCCTCTTGGCACTGTGCGCTTGAATCGAATACGAGGATGTCAGATGTTATCGGAAAAGGAGTTCAAGAAACGCGGAAGAGGGGCTTATCAAGAGAAAACTGCTATAAAGGACGATGTCAAAATGAGTCTTGTTTCTTGGTATGACAATAAAGTTGTTTCAACGTTATCAACGTATGTAGGGTCACAACCAACTGGAACTAAGGAAAGATTTTTTAGAAGTGAAAAATGTCACAAAACAATAGACTGCCCACAAAGTATACTGAAATACAATTCGTATATGGGAGGCGTGGACCTATTAGATTCTATGCTTGGATTCTATCGCATCAAAATAAGGTCCAAGAGATTCTATCTGCGAATTTTCTTCCACATGTTGGATATGTGTGCTGTAAATAGTTGGCTATTATGGAGAAGACAGAAAAATATTTACATGCCACTTCTTGATTTTGAAATAGCCATCGCTGATGCTTTATGTAAATCTGGGAAGCCTGGACTTGCACGAAAAAGGGGAAGGCCCAGTGCCAACCTTGAAGAAGCCTATGCACGAAAAAAAAAAACGTGGAGCTGCTGAGATTCCTCAAGTGGAAGTGCGGAAAGATGGATTGGATCACCTGCCCGAATGGAGAGGGAAAGAAAGAAATCGCTGCAAATTTCCTGAGTGCCAATCCCAATCTTTCGTATACTGTACAAAATGTCAAGTGGCGCTATGTTTCAATAAAGACAGGAACTGTTTTGTTCGGTTCCATACAGAGTGACTCTAAACATTTATTGTCTTTAATGCATGGTGTATCATATTTGACACACACCAGTTTTTTGGGAAATTTTTGCTTAAAATTTGAATAAGATTTTTTTGACTATTTTTCCAATAATTTGTGAATATTTTTACATTTCGTTAATTTTTTCCGTCTAAAAATAAAAAATCATGCAGTAAAGGGTTAAAGGTTTATATAAAAATAGCTTCCATTATTTATATATTTTTATATCAACACCATTTCCAGTGGATATCATATTCCATAAAATTATGTTCAACTTGCTCCATATTCACGCACAGTCAGGTATAAAGTAACTTGACCTAAATGAATGTCTCATTATCCTCCAACTGCTTCTACCAAGTGGTCTAAATAATGTTGCTAGTGTCTTAAATATTCATAAATGTATTCCGCAGCTTTCGTTAGTAATATAACGCTGCTTTGTAGCAACTTTTGAGAATGGATGGTAACGTGTATGTTAGAATAGGGAACTAGACGCTATAATTTCATAACAATGGAGTTTTGGTGATATTTAGTAGACAATACAATATTTTTACTGCAGGCTATCTACGGAAGCGAGGTAAAGACGTGTCAATTTTTTTATATATAAAATAAAACTAATAAGAATCAATTAAATACCACTTTCCCCTGTGAGGGGCGTAGTCAATTTGGTGCATTGAGCTTGATGAGCTAGACATATATCACTTTAGGTGGTACGTAAATTCAGTACTTTAAGTGACCCTATAAAAAGAAGTATAACGGTGTCCAATCTGGAGATCTTGGAGGCCATTCTATTTTCCCGAAATGAATGAGGTAAAAAGTGTCTACTATACTGTCTAATAGCATTTTGTAAGAGCTATTTAATGAGGTATCATAAAGTGGGTGTTACCATTTGAAATTTGTTTACTGGGGTAACTACAGCCTACGGGGTTGAAAGGGGAATGGCGGTTACCTTATGTGTCATGATGATTCCGCCTTCATATTGAAGAAACGGATTCTGAAATTTTCAATACATATTTTACTTCCAGAGATATAACAACTTGAAATACGACTAATATGGAGTACACATACAATAAACAGTTACGAGTGCAAAAGATTTGCTATTTTCAATTTAATACACTACCATGGTTTCTTATTACACCCTTTCATGTGCAATCCAGCGGTATTGATTTCAATTTCAACTGCAAGCTATTGTATCTGTGCATTTATCGATACTTGTATTTCTTCGTTTTGTGGGTGCATGGTGGTTACTGACTAGCCACAGGCGTTACAATGCGTAAACCAATTTACCTTGTTCAAGTTAACTACGAGTGTATTCTTTTAAAAAACAAATTGTACATTTTTCCGATATTTAATAATTATATTTTATATTAGGTGACACAACAGGTATTATTAAGTTCATTGACTATTTAGGATGTATGAGCTACACATCTAATTTCTTTACAATTCCACTTCCACATAATATCTTTAATTAATATTAATCTGTAAAAAATATGTGGCTTGAGTTTCATAGCTAGACAAAGAGATTTGCAAGCTCGCAGAAAGAAGCGTTGGCCGACCACAAAAACGATGTGGATGCATAAAAAAATGATTTCAAGAATGTGGATACAAACAGTCCAAAATCTCGAAGTAGGGTAACCATTAAGGGAGACCTATGTTTCGAAGTGGATAGGAAAGGGTCAAAGAAAAAGAAGAAAAGGAAAATCGTCATAGAACAAGAAGATGTATGATTCAAACATTTGTACACTGTATGAAAATTTTTACTTAACACAAAAATAGAGATAGTTACCAACTAAATGCTATCTAAAGCAGACACATGTGTTCCAGCGATGCTGCTAAATCTGAAACTGATCCAGAACCAGCCTTTTGGAGTCGTTTCTACCTCCGTGTGCCCCAGAGTAATACTCATGTATATTTTTGTTAGACGTACCAGCATATCCAGGTACATTTTCTTGCAACTTCAAATTATGGCCATAGTATTTCGCTAGCTGGCATATTCAAGTAAATATTTTGGTGCTATAATTTGTAGTAAAGTTGAAGGTGCGTATTATATAGTTCAGTTCACTGTTTCCATATCAAAAGCATGTGACATAGATTTGTTTTCAATTAGTAGTAAAGTTGTTAGTAACATATCGTTTTCATAGTTAAAGACAAGCCCCTGAATATATTTACAAAGAGCGATCAAGATATTCAAAACCATAAAAGATAATTCTTCAACTAAAAATGAAAGATAGAAGTTTGGCTAGGTGTGACAAGCAAAAAGCTAATTACTTGCAGGGTATCTAACAAAGATCCTCCGACCTTTTGAATCTGAAAATATTGATGATTACGAATCTTGCAGATTCATACGTAAACGCAAGCAGTGTATGGAAATGCATGTATTACGTACACAACTGTGAAGGAATGGTGCCGAAAATTTAAAAATGGAAAAGAGGGGACTATGGATGATCCGCGACCAGGTGCATGGTGTACTGCATTAACAGAAACAATATCGCATGTGTGGCAGGCCTTATTAGAAAAAATCGTCGAATTTCAATTAGAGAAATTCCAGAAATTGTTGGTATGAGTTTAGGATCCGTCCATAGTGTTGTACATAATCTGCGTTACAGCAAAGTTTGTTCGCAATGGATTCCTCGTCTCTTGTCTAATCAACAAAAATGCTTGCGAATGGGCTTATCTCTGCAAACACCTCACTGACTATATGCTAAACGGTGATGAGGTTCTTCTGTCAATAGTTGCTGGTGACGAAACTTGGTGCCATTACTACGAGCCATCCAGTAAGTTATTGTTGATGCAGTGGAAACATTCAAGTTCACCACCACCGAAGGAGTTTAAAAGACACGCTTCTGCAGGCAAGCTGATGTTAACATTTTTTCGACCCTCGTTGGTAGAGTTTAAGGAACCTGAAGTAAATGGCAATGCAAATATGTACAAAGAAACTTTGAACAAGCTTCATCAAGCAATAAGAAGGAAATGTCCAGGAAAACTTAAGCGTGGTGTCATTTTACTGCACGACAATGCCAGGCCTCATGTTGCTAATGTGGTAAAAGAAAATCTTCAACGAAAAAAAATGGAGGTTTTAGAGCATCCACCCTATTAGCCCAGATCTATCGCCTTGCGATTTCCGTATTTGTAGACCGCTGAAGAAGGCGTTAAAAGGTCGGCATTTTGAGTCTGACGCAGAAGTACAGATAGGTGTGGAAGACTTCTTCAATCAGCAGCTACAAGAATTCTATGAGCAGGGTATACGTCGAACGGGTGCCTTAACTATGACGGTAGTTATTTGTAACTAAATTGTTGAATAAATTGTTTATAAAGCAAAGAGTTTCAATTGAACGCACCTCGTAATTTTCGCAACAAATCAGTTAGGTTTAGGAATTTTATCGTTTTGGAGGCTTCTTCTGGGGTGTTTATCAATACAGTCTGTAAGTTAGAGGACATATGGTGCTGTCTTCAATTTGCAGAATACTGGTTGCATTCGAATAATAAGTGTTTCGCCGATAGAGGAGTGACACTTGCTGGACAGATTAAATACGGTATTTTTTCTAAAACCTTTGACTGAAGATGGGTGGTTGACACCAAAGTTTCGCCGATGATTTAATAATTTGTACACGTAGTTTAGTGCCTGTGTTGATAATAATCGATGCCATTAAAGGCGAAAGTTAGGTTGTGTCAACTTGGGAGTATTCTTATTAGGGGTATAGGTGCCTTCATATTTATTTTCAAAATACTGGGGAACTTCCAACGTTTACTCTTTCAAACAAGCAAATACATATAGGTACCAGATATTAAACTGATCTAACACGTCAGCTACTTTCAACTACGAGCCTTGCGTGATAAGTGTTATGGATCATAGATTTCTCCCAACACATCAAAAACAGACCCAAGAATTCACTTTCATCTTGCTAGCACTGCTGAAAGCGGTGATTGTTACGAAACTGTAACCGATAGTCTCGGTAGCTCAGCGAGCTATCCCAAATTAATAGGAATTTGAATACTATCGGTCAGATGTATAAGGAATTGCTCAGGTATGGCTTTAGCTAAATAAAGATAACTCATTGGAAAACGCCTCTGTACGATAGATAGTTTCATGATTAACGCTATTTTATCAATTGTCTATATATTACATTTATACTAAAACTATCAAAAATTACTCAGGAATAAAAATACTTTTGAAATAAAAGATATAGTTTTAGCTTCTTAAGGATTTCCTTCTCATATTACTTAGTCGGAATAACGGAAAACAGGGTAGACAAACGTGTAGAATTGCAGACCAAAATCTGCCTTAAATGTAGTGTACTGACTAAATATAGCATAGCATAATAATAATAATAATAGTATAGGACAGGGATGAGCAAGCGCGGCCCGCGGGCTGCATGCGGCTCACTTTTAGGTGCGCCCCGTCAAAGCTTTACTTTTCGACTTCTTAAATATATACTTCTATGTGTTAAATTTGAAAAACGACCATTAAATTACAAAAAATATACAGATATATTTTAAAGCAGTTCCCATTCCATGCAAATGTGCTATCAAGAGAACTGGTTGTAAAATTCTAGCGTTTGTTCGGATGCTAAAAGTGCATTTAATGAACTCTATAATCTGCTTAATACTGTTGTCTGGTGTGGTGGTAACTCAGTTGGTAGAGAGTTCGCTTTCTGAATAAAATGTCGATTCTGGCTTGGGTTCGAAACCTAAGCAGAACTATGCAGATTTATAAAAATCTTGTCGGCAACCCACCACACGCAATTTCCTAATTCGGCTTGCAACCGAAGGATCTTAATGCTAAAAACCTTCTCTGGAATTTCTGTCGTTCGGATTCGACGTTAAACTGTAGGTCCCCCGTATTTCTACCTTAGCGCTGAGGAGAAACACGTGGCAGAGAAGAGGCCGATGCCCAGCAATGGGACGGAAAGGCTGTTGATGATGATGATGATGATGATACTGTTGACTCAAGCTCGACAGGACCCACTTCTTAATGTTATCAAAGTCAGACTAAAGTTGTTTGCTTATTTTATTTGAATAGCCAGCGAGTTGCGCACAAGGGCGCATGCGCTCCATACGAACAGTCGTTGGCAATCATACGAACTGTTTGTTTCACAATAGTTCTTCAAGTTTAATTATAGGTTTTTTGACAAAATATAGAACTTTTTTGTGTGTATTTTGTGTTGACTATTTTTGTGACTTGTTAGTGTGTCATAGTAATAAAAAAGGTAGGCAGTATTTTTAAATTGAAAAATTAATTGCGTCGACCGAAAATTAATTTTCTTAGGATTTTTTTATAAACACTTGTCCTCTTTTTATACTTCCACAAACGTCCTCGAAACAAACAAAAAAACGAAAAAGGGGATGAAAATAGAAGTTTTAATGAAAAATGGAAATTGGTTTATTTTTTCACTTTTGTAAAAGACAAAGTTGTTTGCCTTTTATGCTTGGATTCCGTATCAGTATAAAGAATATAATATTAAACGGCATTATGAAACGAAATATGACACAAATAATAAAAACATCCAATGCCAACTGCGGAAAGATAAATTGAATCAAAAGCTCAAAGTTTTTCATCGGATTTGGCAGTGAAAGCAAGTTACGCTGTTAGTTAAATTTTAGCCAAAAGAATGAAACCATTTGCGGATGGAGAGATGATTAAGGAATGTTTAACTGCTGTTGCAGAGATAGCTTTTCCTGATAAAAAGACATTATTTCCAAAATTATTTTGCAAAGATTTACAATTGGAAAAAGAGTTGAAGACCTGTCCGAAAACATTACTGCAACTTTAGGTGAACACATTGGAAAATTTGCAGGGTGTTCCTTGGCACTTGATGAGAGCTGCGACATCAGTGACACATCACAACTAGCGATATTTGTAAGAGGAATCGATTCCAATTTTAATATAACTGAATAACTGGGTTCGTTGATGCCAATGACAGGAACTACAACAGGTGAAGACCTGTACAATGAACTAAAATCGTTGTTAGAGAACTTATCAATTCCATTGGAAAAGATTGTCGGCATATCAACCGATGGAGCACGAATGTAGGAGTCGCGGGAAGATAATTTAATGATATTAAAAACTTGACAAGGAGAGCAATATTTGTTAATCAGTGCATAATTCACCAACAGAATCTTTGCGCAAAAACTTTAAATATGCCATACGTCACCAAGCCTGTAATAAAACTCATTAATTTTCTTAAATCTCGAGCATTAAATGACCGCCAATTTAAAGAACTTTTAAAAGATTTGGAAAGTGAATATGGTGATGTACTTTATAATACAGAAGTACGCTGGTTGAGTAGAGGTGCTATGCTAAAAAGAATATATAACTTAAAAAATGATATTCAATTGTTTGTGGAAATGAAAGAATATCCATTTCCCCAATTCAATGATAAAGAATGGATGTGTGATTTTGCCCTTCTCGTCGATATAACTCAGCATCTGAATGACTTAAATATGGAACTTCAAGGAAAAACCAGTTTATACATAACATGTTCGATAAAATTAATGTTTTTGAAAGCAAACTCAAAATTTGGATCAAATATCTGTTGTCAAATAACACCACATTTGCCATAATTGAGAAAAAAAAGTCCTTTGGAAACACGAAAATATGCCCAGGAAATACAAAAATTAATAACTGCATTTGAATCGCGATTTAAAATATTTAGATCGGAAAAAAACCGTTCCTAGTTTTAATTATTTTTCCTCCCCATTTAATATAGACGTGGAAACGGTTCCGAATGAGATACAAATGGAATTGTTTGATTTACAAACCAACACTGATTTGAGAAATAAATTTCAGAATGTGGACATCCAAAAGTTTTATCAAAATTGCATGATTTTCATAAAATTTCCACTATTAGTCACGCATGCAATGCAAATCATAACACTTTTTGCAAGTACTTATGCGAGCAATTATTTTCCGCAATGAAAATAATTAAAAGCGACAACCGATCGAGGCTAAATGACGTACGATTGGAAAGCTGCGTGCGAGTTGCTGTGTCATCTATACAGGGTGATTCATAATTAGTGAATCAAACTGAAATGGTGGATTCCTCATGTCAAAAGAAGACAAAATGTCTATACGAACATATGTACTTAACCAAACGGTTACCGAGATTCAGGCTGTTGCTTGTTGCAACACATATTCATTAGTAGTATTTCAGTTGTGTTTTGTAACGTTCTAGTAATTGAAAGCAGTAAAAAAGTAGTTTTGCTGTTGTTTGTTTTGATTGTTCAACTGTACCTACTTTAATTACTTGATGGAGGGCTTTACTTCAGAGGAGTATGCTGATATGGTGTTTATTTATGGATATTTTAATGGTAACGCACGCGGTGCAGTTAGGGAATACCGCCACAGGTATCCAAATCGAAGGTACTCAGCCTATGAAGTTTTTACAAGAATATTTCGATGATTAAGAGAGACTGGATCCACAAATCTATTGAGTAATTTGCGTGGAGCTAGACAACTGCATGGTGTTCAAGACGAAGAAAATGTCATCGACGCCGTTCTTGATGATCCTTCTACTAGTACACGGCGAATCGCTACACAACTACGTTTACCACAATCTATGGTCTGGCGGACACTTCATCGAGAGGAACTGTACCCAAACCATTTACAACGTGTGCAAGTTCTTCAGCCTGGGGATGTTGAACGATGTTTGAGATTTTGCCGCTGGTTTTTAAATAAAACGATCGAAAATCCCGACTTTGTGGCAACCGTTCTATGGACCGATGAGGCACAATTTTCTAGAGATGGAATTAACAATAACCATAATGCTCATGTGTGGTCACTGGAAAATCCGCATCGGGCTAAAGAAGCATGATTTCAATAACGTTTTTCTATAAATATTTGGGCCGGAATTCTCAATAATCACCTCCTGGACGTGTAAGTGTAACATAATCGTTTGGATGCAAATTTATACGTAGATTTTCTTGAAAACCGCCTTTACGACCTTTTGGATGACGAACCTATTCAGTTAAGTCATGAAATGTGGTTGCAACAGGATGGTGCACCACCTCACAACAGCAGACAGGTAACTGCGTGGCTCAATCGAAAATGCCCTGGTAGGGGCCACATACCATGGCCGCCTAGGTCCCCAGACTTAAATCCCTTGGATTTTTATATCTGGGGTCATTTGAAACAAATGGTGTACAGCGTGACCATCAATACGCGTGACCAGTTACTAGCAAGAATTGTTAATGCCGGGCACGAAATTCAAAACTAAAATGTAATTCCTCGAGTTTATGACTCACTGATTCGTCGCTGTAATGCCTGTATTCGCGCTCATGGACAACAATTTGAGCATTTACTGTAAATTGATATTAAAAATAATAAATATAATAATAATGTAATATTAACATTTATTGAACACTGCTACACCTAATATGTTTTGTTATTATTAATAATTGGAAACAATTATTTCGCTTTTGCAACAAGCAACAGCCTGTATCTTGGTAACCGTCTGGTTAAGTATATATGTTCGTATAGACATGTTGTCTTCTTTTGACATGAGGAATTCACCATTTCAGTTTGATTCACTAATTATGAATCACCCTGTATATGTAAATATAGACCAAGATTTTTTCCCATAATAATTACTTTATCATTTTTTACAGTAGGTATTTCTATTATATGTTTTATTTGTGATTTTTTTTAATAGAGTTTTTATTTTGTTCATTTTGTTAATAAAAAGATAATTTGTTTTTAACATCTAGTGTTCATATTTTAATACGTTTCTTATATGCGGCTCGCACAACATTTTTAAATTTGTAATTCGCCCGGTGTAAAAAAAGGTTGCTCATCCCTGAGGGTATATTATGACACTTCCTGAACTTTTTTGTTAGAATCGTTATGAGTGACATTAAAAACACTTAAACGGTTTGTAAAAATACCAACTTTGCTTGTCGTTTGAAACTCAAACAATCTATTACTTCTTATAAGAAAAAAAGTTATAATCATTGCTCATACGCAACAAAAAACTTAAAAATTGCTTTGAAAAATGTTTATAATCTCTTTGAATAATTAAATAAGATTTTAGAAAATATGCATGTTTTAGCAAATACGACCTCGTATTTTAATTTTTCCATGTTTCTACTAATAGAAAATGTTGTTTTTACTATATACATCGACCTCTTCTATTCAATAACCTTGTCAGTTTACCCTACCTGTTTCAAACAAGTTAATATATGCATTAGGGTAGTTTACAAAGAAAAAGGTTAACTTTAAACAAAGATAAGCGTTGATGTAACATTCAAAATGAAGCCGCAAAAGGAAAATTGGTTGAAGTAGTTTTTTTTCTTCTCTTTCATTTATACTATTTTGCATTACTTCAGGGGGATGCGGGCGTCCCTTACACACTAAACATTCATGCAACATACATCCTAAACTTAACTAAGCGAAATGTGGTCGCCCCAGCTGAGACTCGAACGCCCCAGCGGATCGACTACATTTCGCGTGACCTCGAGTGGCAACGCGTTCCCGCACTAGACCGTCGAGGCCCCATTGGTTAAGGTAGTAATGAGCTATCGTAGTTGGGTTCATTTAAGCCTTTAAAACAACAGTTGCGAATTGAAATTTACCGTGTTTCGTAACAATCATTGTTTGTCATATTCAAACATTAAAGTACCCCTTAATTATTGTTAACTTGATAATCACAATGCATTGATGTATCGTTTAATTAGAAACTGATGAGTTGATTGTAGACAACAGTTCGGGTTATTAGGATGTATACCTAGCTTATGTTGGCAACTACAGTATTAAAACATATGATGGTCAGTTGGAAAGTTCTCGAGTGAAATAGAAACATGGTGCGGATCGTTTTGAAGGTTTCTACAATTTCGTACACCAAGGGATGGTGTCCGTCCTCTTGCTCGCCACCGTTTGCTCACTTGTACTTTGCTCGCGAGTCTCTTTGCTCAACAACTATTTGCTCGTCACGCCGATTGACCACCGGGCAGATGCTGGACAAGCAAGTTGTTCAAAAAATCACTGGATTTGTGTTAGTACTTCAGTCTTAAAATTGAAAATTACTAATAGAAAACATAAGCTTCCGCTTCCGCTTTAACTTCTGTAAATTTTTCAAGGGTTTGTTGAATTTGATACGTTTTTAATAAATTTCTAGATTATAAAACACGCCCATTCTTTCACAATATCCATGACCACAGACTTATAGGCGTATATGCACATTTTGTAAGAACAACTTTTTTAGATTTTAGATGTATAAACGAATATTTCCTTAAAATATCAAAATCTGTTTATAAACAATAATATTCTCTCTATAAATATAGTTTGTGAAAATAAAAATAAACGTTTTAATACTATGCAGTAAAAGATGGACTATATTATTATACAAACGAAGGTGCCTAATAAAATTTGAACTTGTATTTTTGCGTTGGTGCTGTTACATAATGTGTGTACATAATACTGCCAGTTGGTTATCGAGCAATGACCAGCAACTGTCTCGGTGACGACTTTCCAGTGGGCAATCAGTATTCTGGAAATCGCTAGCGAGCCAACGGCGGTGAACAAGTTGTGGCGAGAAAATGATCTAGAACCCCGGGAATTCTTGCAGTTCTACGAATATATGGCAGTAAGATAATGCTAAAGCTTGAGTTTTGCGATTGAAGCCACGTTTGTATGGGCAGGTGCGTTATATTGATGATAATGATATATTTCTTCGTTCTTTTCCTCCATATGGTCCAAAAGGTTATCGTTATTTTTGAGCCCGTTGGAAGATAATCAACTAGCAGTATTCCATTAAGGGGATTCTAAACCGGTTTGGAAATTTAAAATCTAGCACAGCTTATTTTGTAGGCAATCCATGCTGTTTGTATTTTATTTTATCTAATATATAGGTAATCGATTATGTCTTTCTATTTAGAAATAGAATTTTACATTTTTTTTGTGACCTTATTTCTTGAAATAATGTTACAAATCCTCTGCCATAAGTTGTATATAGGATTTAGGTCCGTAGATTCCGCTGGCCAGTCTATTCTTTTAAGTTTATTGGTTGATATGCAAGATTCAACAACCTTTGCTCTGTGGCAAGAAGTATTATCATCTTGAAACATAAAGGTTTTGTCACTTTTCCACTAGGCAGCATCTTCTCCTGTAGGACATCAATGTATTTGGTTGCATTTGTCATGCCAGATAGAACATGCAGTGTACCAAAACCTTCAGCAGACATGCAGTCCTATATCATGACAGAGGTTGGCTATATAATTGTTGGCACACACCGTCGTACAAATTCTGCTTCGGAAAATCTTCTAATATATGTTTCCAGCATGATTGTTAATGTTAGAATTAGATTCATCATTAACTAATACCTTTTGCTATTGTTCTGGGGCCCAATGGCGATGATCCCTTGCCTATCGCAAATGGTGGAACTCTTCCGGGTTCTGCAACCCCTAAGTCCAGGATTTAGTAAGTCTCCGTCTTACAGTAGAAGTGCAGTTCACTTACACCAGTAGGTTCGGACCATATTTTGGTTAAATCTGTCGAATTAAGACTTCTGTCTGCCAGCCTCGTGCTCCGCAATATACTGTCGTATCTCAAGGATGTTTTTTGGAACGGCCACTGCGAGATTTATCTTCAATGTTTCCCGTCTGACAGTATTTTGACCAGTCTAATAACTGCCTATTGATTTCAATGCACTATCATAGCCATTTCACGGCTGGAAGCGCCTTGTTTATGATGAAAAATGATTTCATATCGTTTTTCGTCCCATAATTTGAACGGGTTCTTTTCGGATGACATTTTGCTACTGGTAAGGACATGCAAGATGCAACTGAATAATCCATAGTACCGGCAGGTAAATATTCATAAAGTAACAAGTATTTCTCCTAATTGTGCTTTTAAGTTTTATGTTAAATACATTTTAAAGATCCCATTAGAAAACGCGTGAATAACTGATTATCGATTTCAGAAACAACTTACCTTAATTGTTGTCTATGGAGGACTAAATACCTAATTAAGAAATAAGTTGTTGACATAGTCATTAACATCAAATATTTAAAAGTAAATTTTGGAAACTATGCCAAAAATGTAGCTAAATTTCAAGAAATAATTGTTTTCTTGGGTGATGCAGAACTTTTTCACAGCACTGTTTATACATATACATATATATATATATATATATAATAGGTACAAATATTAAAATCTATGATAGATTAGAATATATACAAACTGGAAAAAACAATTCTTTGGCAATGTGACCCTTAAGATATGAGAAAATAATAATTGAAAATTTGACCCAAAATTGTTTGAGTACTTGAGTTCTTATCACCTGCCACAAACCAATACTACTAGGTAGGTCAGTAATTTCTATTCAGTCTATTGTTGAAGCTGACAGGCAGTGTTTCTACCAAAACGGAAAATTTTACGAACATTGAACTTACTGATGTTGTTCTTATTTACGGGAATAGTTGTGATTTCTTTTTGTGGGGCTACATGAAACAATTAGTTTATTCTACGCCAGTAAACACAGTTGGGGAATTAAGGGTACACATTGAAGATGCTGCCGATAGAATTCGGCAAGATCCTACCGTTTTCGCAAGGATACGTAATTCAATGCTTCGACGTGCAGAAGCTTGTGTTCTCAGTGGTGGTCGTCATTTTGACATTGTGATCCAGTTTTCACTTTGGAAGTAAACTGTTTTTTAATGTTTTTTTTTCAATTATGTTAAAATTGATTTAAATAAATGATGGATATTCTGAAATTAGTACTTCTTTAAATGCTTTATGTGTTTGGAGTTTCTTTTGCATGAATGGTTTCTGGATTATTCGTAATAATATCGACAGCCTGCTGTATTCTTCGGCGCAATTCTTCTAGCGGGTGCACTTCAGTTGCATAAGCAATCTGTTTCATGTGACCCCAAAGATAAGAATCTAATGGAGTCAGGTCCGCCGAACGCGGTGGCCATAGTACGGATCGAATCCATCTTCCCGGATAATGTGCGTTAAGCCAAGCTCTAATACGAAGACATTGATGTGCTGGTTCCCCATCGTGTTGATACCACATTGCACGTCTAATATGTAATGGCACATGTTCCAGTAATAAGCGTAAAGAGTGTTCTAGAAAATATTCGTTATTCGCACCATTTAAACGGTGTGGCAGTTCAAATGGTCCAATCCGACGATCATTAAGAATACCAGCTATCATATTAACACTAAATCTATGTTGAAAATACGAACTTCTGCTTAAATAAGGATTATCTGCAGGCCATTCAGGAAACTTTTAATAATTATTGATACCACCTCGTGTGAAAGAAACTTCATCAGTCCATAAAATGTGCGGTAGATTTTGATTATTTTGTGCCCAATTACAAAATCTTAGACGAGCTTCAAAACCATTACCTATGTAGAGCTTGAGCTCTTTGATGAAGATATGGATGTAAGCGAGTAGCTCTTATTATTCTCCAAACCTGGTTTTTACATATTCCAGTACGTAATACAATTCTTCGCACACTTAAACACGGATCTTCTTGTAATAAATCAAGTACTTGTTCATCATCGTTTATAACCGACTGCATTTCTTGTCATGTTGTGTGCCAATGTTTTCTCAGCTGACAATGTGGATTAAAGAATACTGCACGCGTAGGCAGTTTTCTATTGGGATATCTTCTACGATATCTTGTAGTGCTGCTAAAGCACTTCCATCATACAGACCGTAAACGTAATGAATATCTGCATATTCTTCATTTGAAAATAACATTGGCATTGTAAATCAGTTGTGAATTACGAAGGGAATGAGGATACAAAGAAGAAGCCTATAACTTCAGCATCGCAGTATTAAACTGACAAGTTACAAACAATAATTTGTTAAAACAATGTTCAAATGTTACCAAACAAAAGACGCGATCATGGCAACTAATTTCTTTCTATTTTCACCAATTAAAAATAACTTTATACAAACTACTATTTGACATAATGCCTTGATATGTTAAACAGTAATAATTCTATGCCATAATAATCTCAATTAGTGTAATCTGTACTTCATTCCGATAACTTTTCAAATAATCCTCCCCCATTTAAATATGCTAAAACGTTTCATACAAACTACCAACTCGCATGTATATTCTTCATTGTAGTATTTACATATAATTCGAATGAATAGCGAGGTATGTAATTAGAAGAGTCGAAACGGTCAGTATTTCTTTAAACGACGGATGTTTTTTATACAAGTTAAAATTATACGGAAGAGTTATAATGGAACTTAGGAATGCCGACATGAGCGAGACTGTGGCTTGTACATTGTATCCAGTGCGCTCCGCTTTAGTTCTTTTGTATCGAGCGACCTTCGATACAGAATTCAATATTTTCAACAAGAATTATTTTATCAAAAATTTTTCGCGCCCGTGTATGACGGGAAGCAGAACAAAAGCCGTGCATTATTTTATTAAAGCTCTTAAACCAAGGTAATTTTTATTCCTACTTGTGACAGGCTGGGTTAACAGAATCCTGCGAATGAATGGATATGGAGGCGCAATGTAATTTATCAAATACGGTTCAAAAGCCAGTATTTTATGTTTTAAAAAGCACAGTAGCTTGCAACGTCATGGGTTAAGTAAACAGTAATAAAAATTAATTGCTTTACTTTATTTAGCTGGGCAAAAGCTGATACCTGGTGTGAATTAGTCCTGTAGAAATTTATGATTGCATTTATTTTAATCCTGATTAATGGTAGCTTAAATTTCACCTGCATTAAGTTTTAATTCGCCCACATAGGGAACTAATAACGGGGTATTCATTTACTCTTATAAAGAACCAGGAGCTGAATAAAACGCCCGTTTAAGAGTCCTGGGAAGCCCCATTTCTGTCGTTTAAGGTAACCTGAGTAATATCAGCAGCATTTTCTTTGTTTAATGTTAGTTGTTAATCTTAATAAGCGGTAAATCTTCAACAGACTTTGTCAGGAAATTTATTGCGGCTGGAATATCTTACAGAACAGATACTGTAATATTTTACGTTCATAAAAATTTAATTAATACAATAGTTATACATTTTTCAAGAGAATCTTTTTTAAATTTCGTTAAGAGGGGTAAGTTTTTTTTATAAATTTTCCTGTCGGCATTGCATGCGGTTTCGCAATAAAACAATGGATATTAAATTCTGATTGGTTGTACATACATATTAGACACCACGCTAATTGTTATTTAAATACCAGTATTGTTGTAATACATGCATTTCTAAGAAATTTGCCATTACCTATCTTGAATGTGTGCCATTACTGATTAAACTGATTAGAGACTAATGACGTTCTCCGTCCACGAGTCTACATGGAATTCAACATATATTGTTCAAGACCCGAAGAGTGTAAGAGGAATAAAACAGGTAAACTAACCCAGAGAATTCTAAACGGAAGGAGTATAAGTGAAAATCACCTTTTCAATAGCATAATTTTGTAATTTAGCGAAACATATTCTACGTTTTACAATCAAAGAATCAGCATACTTCGGATACAAAATGAATGCGGGATTCTGACTTTTCTGTAGCAAAGTGTGTTTTGGAAAACCTGCACAACAAGCATTTTAAAATCAAATTATTATTGTTTTTCCAAGACAATTGTAAAGTTGAGATACACGATATATTACCAACTAGAGCAACAACTTTAGATCAGGGGATTCACCGGAGAGTACGAGCAAATCATCCCCGAAATAGACAACTCCAACTGCTTATCATAAGATACTGCTATATATAAATTTGTATTATCGATATGCGTGCGTCCATTGCATACTATCCCTTCCCGGAACATGCTCCCTAAACTTAACTTAGGGAAATACGATCGTCTTGGCCAGGGTTCGACCGCGCGGCCGTACTGCATTTCACTGTAACCTCGAGTGACGGCGCATATTCGCACTGCCCCACCGAGGTCTCTACTTGCCAGTTTACTGGTACAGCTCATTCAAACAAATTATAAAATTTGTTATTTAATGTTTCTTGAGAAAACCATGCAACCCGTCAACCTTATTTTTTAAAGTCACTTCTTAATGTAAATTTCTTTCACAACATTAGTTTTTTTTTACGAAAATTTTATTATTTTTTGTTCAAAAAATTTAGCACTTATTTTTAAGGAAAATAAGAACAGTGTGAATAAATTTTCTAACGGAAGTGTTCAAATTGTTTACCACTAATTAGTTGGCATTGACCCGCACGTCTGTAAACACTTTGTTCAGTAAGCTCAATAATTTCCGGGATAATACTTTGCAGTTCTAGACGAATCCCACGCTTTAAAATGTTTGGACTACTAATGTAAACTCGCAATTTCATATGACCGCATAGAAATGGAAATTATCATCTCGGAAGTTATTGGGCGTGCCATACACAATGTTTACAGACGTGCTGGTAAATGGCAACTGGATAATGCTAGACAATTTAAAAATTTCCGTTTGGTAATTTGTTCCATAATGTTCTTATTTTCATTATGACAATATTCTCACTTGTTTGAACTTGCTATGTCTATGAAAAAGTGATAAGTATGCTGGGAAACAGGGAGGAAATATCAAAAGATTAAATGGGACAGTGGCAAATAATTCTGAATTTGTAACAAAATCAAAAATTCACGCAACGAAAACGACGAATTTATTTTATCTGCGAATGATTCCTCCCTGTTTCCCAGAGTACTTTTACCATATAACTCCTTAAACAATGGTTAGATTCTCAAAACATTGAAACAACAGTAGTCTCAGAATATGTCTGTTTAACTAGACTTTGCATGAATTAAAATGCATTCCAATACAATAGAAACTTTTATGAATTACAACATTGTACCGCCATGGGCAAGCTACTCTCACCACTCTTAGCATACCTATTAATTTATGTATCACTTAGAAGCGGCAGAGAAAAACAACTTTCAATATTTTCCACAAATTTTGTTACTATACGTAGATGGCGTGTCTGCCGCTTTTGATAAATCTCAAGATCTTACTGCTTTTTTGACACCATCTAAACAACATGTTCCCTTCAATCAATTTCACTTACGAAATTAAAAAAGACAACAAATTAGCCTACATTGATTTACCTGTTATTAGGAAAAACAGTAGATTACCGTTCGATATCTTCCGAAAACATACTCATACGGATAGATACACAACCAACGATTCATACTATCCACCAACACACAAACGTGCGGTTTTTATCTTTCAGTTTCAACCAAAAACACCTTAAAAAATCTACTCCCTAACACGAAAGACTCTATCACCAAATAACAGAAATCGGGTATTTACCAAAATAATTGCTTGATATGCCCAGTAATGACTGGGCTTAATTTGCTATTATTTTGCCCTATGTAATGACATAGGGCAAAATAATAGCAAATTTTCCAAACGTTTCAAAGAACATCTAGCTACTTCAGGTTTAATAAACCTGAAAAATCCACCGTAGCGTTGTAAAAAGTCCACAAACCAGTTCAAGTAGATGTTTGGAAATTCAAATTTATTGAAAAATGTGACGAAAATATTTTAAATGCTAATTCTGGATTTATTCGAAATTCACTTATACTCAACTCACTAAACACCGTCCACCCACCCAACGTATAAATTCAAGTCCACCTGCAAAGCACATACTAAGGAAGGCTCAGCGGCCTCCTCGGCCGTCTGTCCTGACAGGTTTCTCGTGGTTTTCCTGGGTCATTTAGACAATTGCTGGGACCGTATTATCCACGAAATTCCGATATCCATATTTCCTGATTTTTCCCACCCTTATACGAGGTGTGTAAATTAAGTAATGAGACTGATTGTTTTCAATTTTTGTATTCGAATAAAATTACAATTACAACTGCCGTACTGGAGAGGGTTCTTCCACTCCTCATAGCAGTGCTGGGAATAAGAAGGCTGAGGAGCCACAAGAATGTTCTTACTGGCCAAAAAATCGTTTATTGAAATTGCTATATGACAAGGCGCATTGTCTTTATGTTGTTGTTGATGTTTGGTCTGACACTCATGACCCTTTTTCGAAGTCTTTCAAGAACCTCTCTGTAAAAGGGCCTTGAGGCAAAAACTCTTTATGAACGATTCCCTGATTTTCAAAAAAGCAAATCAACATGCATTCGACCTTCGACTTGCTCATTTTTGCTTTTTTGGCCTTGGAGACGTTGAAGTGTGCCATTCCATGCTCTGGCGCTTGGTTTCCGGGTCATACTCAAACACTCAAAACTAGCCACCAGTAATGACAGGTTCCAGACAATGGCGATCATTTTTAAGCGATTCCCAAAAATCAAGGCACCTTTCCCTCCTGATGTCCTTTTGGTCCTGCGAAAAGTTTTTCAGAACCATTTTTAGGCAGGTTGTTTTCATCCCCAAGTCATTAGTCAAAATCTGATGAACGGTGGTGTGAGTCAAATGCAACTCTTCCCCGATCATTCTGACTGTCAACCGACGATCTAAGCGCACAAGATCCCGGACTCGACATTTTCATCCGTTCTTGAAAATGAAGACCTTCCGCTGCGAGGTTCATCTTCAATCGACTCTCTTCCTTAGCAAAATGCCTTAAGCCACCGAAAAACTTGGGCCCTTGCAAAACACTATCTCCGTAGGCCTGCCGAAGTTTTGCAACAATTTCCGTTGCACTGTGCTCAACTATGAAGCAAATCCTGATAGCACACCGGTGCTCCAAATTGATGTCACTCATTTTCAGAACGCATTAGAAACAACTGTTTCACGAAGAAAATCGCTATGCACAAGCAAATGACTCTAGCGAGTTCAAACTCATACTGAAGGCGTATCACATGTTCACCTGCCGCCCCTTCCACTCCCATTGTCCCCAAATGCCAGATCAAACGCTACGCTACCAGTCTCATTACTTAATTTACAAATCTCGTTTTCCCGTTACTGGCTGAGGATTCCGGTGCGGAATCCGACTAGCCCCTATAGCAGACCGTACCCGTATGGGGAATGAACCTACGGTGACTTTTCTTTCCAGATCACGCCGTGATTTCTAATCGCCTACTCTTTAGGTTGCGCCATTGCTTTGCTCCATCGTGCAATCTAACAGCACTGAAGATGACCGCTTAACGGTCGAAATGTATGTAGGTACATTTGCATTTCTTGCGCCGCTTTTATGAGAATTAAAGGGTTCATTTTGATTTAATCGTTTTTCTCATAACTCTCATCAAATCATTAAACTGTATATCTAAATATCTGCTAAATTATTTTGATTGTTATAAGGGTTTTAACCTTAAATTTTAGTTATGCTATTGCTTATTCAGTAGAAACTACCTGCTGTTTAATGCAATGCAATGTTTAGTGCAATTTCGTCATTTTGGTAACCACTAAATTATGCTTTTCTCACCAAATGAATGACTATCTCGTATTTTCTTAGCAGAACAATATGTACACTGGGTAGTCATTATTGTAAAAGTGAAATTAAAGAGAGGCCGAGACCGGATTGAATAAAATACAAGATAGAATTAAAGAATAGTTAAAGACGTTGAAGTATGGTTAGAACAGATCTACAAACTATGTTGAATGTGGCGTGAAGAGCACTGTAAAAACAAAAAAATCTGAACTACCAAAGAAAACAAAAGTAATGAAATTACCAAAGAAAACGAAACCAAAGAGTTTCAAGAAGAAAATAAACCTAGTCATGTAAAGAGTTTTTTAAAGTAAAATATGACAAAATTAGTTAGCAAACAGAAACAAACGAAAAATAATTGTTCATCTTTTGATGTTGTTAAAAAAGAAAAATGTAATAATACTTGTAAAGACACCGAATAATCTGTTTAACAGAAAAAAGGAAGACATAAAAAACTACTAAAGCATAGAACTAAAATGACAGAAGAACAGTTTGAAGAAAAAGAAGAATAGAGAAAAGTACGGTAATAAAAACAGAACGAACAATAGACTAGCATAAGGGATTTAACGCCTAAAAGTCATAAAAAGCAAAGAAATCAATGAAGAAGAGCCAGTTTAAGATATCGAAGCAGAAAAAGACTTGAGATCTATGTAAGAGTTCCTGGAAGACGACCTAAACACGAAAATGAGCCCCGGAAAGAAAGACTTTCTGGTACGCGGAAGAGTAAAAAATCAAAGAAAGAGTATTCTCGGTAGTTCTTCCGAAACCGAGCGACAGAGACATGTATATGCAGTATAAGCATGCAAACATGGAACTGATACTTTCGAGATTGTACAATGCCAAATATTGATAACTAGCAAACGCTCAGATCTTCTGATTCATTTGGTCTTCCGACGACAAAGACAAGTGCACGCTTAGACGTTGGCCATAATGCAAATATAGAGTTTGTAATTTCAAAACGTCCAAATCAAAAAAGACTTTTACTTCATTTGTACATTCCGAATTAGTGAAATATTTTTGAAATTAAGTGCATGGACTACAGAAGACTACCATATTACATGTATTTTTAAATACAAATTCCGCCAATTGAACATTTTGCTATACCGGATTTGATCAGAAAAAATCAGGTGTAATCTTTTATTTCATAATTATTCTTCAAGGCTTAAAAAAGCAGATTATTCAATATCAAGTATTTAATTTTTCTAAGTGTGTATCATTTGGAAACAAATCATCATTACGGTAATGCTCATAAATACCTTTCGTTCAAGCCTACTTCCATCATTTGTACATAAAATGAATCCTTATTCATAGGGGTGGTTTTAACTGTAAACCCTCAATAAATATCAATGGGAGGATAAACAAACTTTTTCATGAACTTTAGGTTACAAAACCTAAATTATGATAGAACTTAATAAATTGTTTAGGTAATTTGAGTTAGAAAATTAAATTTTCAAAATATCACGTATTGAATGATTTTACGTAAGCTTCTAAAGTGACATATATCTGTACAGTATTATTGATATGTTACCGAAGTAACGAATTTCTTGTAACTTTTCCTAAAGAACGTTTTATAAATAAATATTACTTAGAAGTTTTCACTGCCAATACGTAAATTAAGTGAAGGAAACATAAAGGTATTTAAAAAATTCTGATAATTTAAGTCTTCTATTTTTTATCAGTTTAGAAGTTCAAATTGCCCCTTTATAAACCCTTACATACGCTACAGATTAAAACATCGGAGAAATTTTCTAACCTCAGATGTTCCAAATTACACCAATAAAGTATTCCGATTCTAAATATAGCAAATTAACTACCATGGTTTTTACGAAATTTGTATTTTGCGAAGTGTCACTACCGGTAGATGTTTTCTGGAACACTTGTACGAAAAGACTATAAAGAAGAATCTGTAGTGTACAGATCTACATTAGTATTATTTTTTAGTATTGTCATTGCTTTGCGCTGCAATTTGCAACGTTTCAACCTAAACATTAAACTAGTGCAAAGTTTTCACAGTACTTAATTGCAAAATACATTACTCAAGACATATTTTTCCTCCTTCGTCACTTTACGAACCACAAAGCATGAGAATCACTCTGTATTAAATTGAATTAATCTTTTCCCTCTAACTTTTTATTTGTATGGAACAGAAATGTGCAAATTTAAAAACGCAGGGGTTTTTAAGAAGCATGTTATAGATTATATCATTATGGAACTGAATATAGAATAATGAATTTCTGCTCGTTATAATATAATGCTGCAAGACTTTAAACGTAAAGGAGTTCTCTTTTGAATATTTGTGCAATTTCATACATTTGCAATAGGATATTAGTAGATAAAGACCTGATTCCCATAAGTTAAAAGGATCTTGAACCGGACTAGTAGATCGAATTCTAGTACAAACTTTGTGCTAGATAATCCATGATATTGCTTTCTTTGTCTTATCAAAAAAAAACCTCTTTGTATTACAGAAATAGTAGCTTAGCTAAGTTGTGATACCTTGGTCGGTGCTCTATGGTAATCAATTGGTTACGGTTACGGAGTCTTAACACAGTTGATTTTAAAAAAATATATAAAACAGAAGGCGGCACGTTTCTAAAGAACGGTAGTCACTGTTAAAGTTTTTTTTATTTAATACTTAGCATCTGTTGCTTATGAACAATAAGTAAATGTTGTGACATTTGATTAACCTAATTAACTAACTACACATAGACTTGCTTAGAACAATCCAGTGATAGTTTTTATCGTATAAATGATGTAACTAATTGTGTAATTTAGTAAGTCAGCACGTCAGTCCTTAAACAAACCTGGTGAGGAAGTCCGAGGGCTTGAACCTATTCAACCGTCGAGTGTCGTAGATGACATCTACATTAGCTAGCTAGCTAGCTAGCCGCTCAGCTAGTACACATTGTGTACTAGCTGAGCGGCTAGCTCATTAGGATGAATTGTAAGTCGAGTTCTGTATTTAACAATGTAATTTTTAATTACTTCGCGCACTGACTCAATGTTAAGATATTTTTGTATTATATGATTTGGCACATAACAGGGAGCATTAACTATACCTACACCTAAGCATTTTGTTCTGAAACCTTTGTAGGATTTCAATGTTAGTGGTACTCGCAGTACCCCATAGTTGTACGCAGTACGTCCAGATGGATCGGAGAATAGATTTATACAGTAAGAGTTTATTTTCTAGTTTCAGTTGAGATTGTTGGCCAAGTAGCCAGTACATCTGACCGAATTTGATGCCAAGTTGTTTTTGCTTCATAATATGTGTTTTCGCCATGTGAGCCGCCGGTCTAGGTGCATGCTCAGATATTTAACTTCTTCAGACTGGGGAATCGGGGTATTGTTAAGCGTTACCGGTGGACATGTACCTGTTCTCGTTGTAAACGTGATATGCGATGATTTTGAGGTGTTAGCTTGAATTTTCCACTTTCCCATCCAATCCTTTATTAGGTGTACGGTGTTTTGGAGGTTTTCAGTTGCGGCATTGGGCTTGCTATCTGAAGCTAATATTGCTGTGTCATCAGCATGGGTGGCTATGGTTGTTGTGTATATTGTGTATAGGACTGGGCAAGTACGCTGCCCTGGGTCACTTCAGACGCAATGGGGTAGAGTTCCGTTAGTTCTTCGTTTAGTTTGATCATGAACCATCTGCCTTCCAGATAGGAGTTGAGGATTTCGTAGTAGTGATATGGTAATGTCATCTTCAATTTATAGTTTAGGCCTTGATGCCACACCTTATCGAAGGCTTGCTTGATGTGTAGGAACACATCGGAGCAATACTCTATAGATTCAAAGGCGTTGTTGATTGTATGAACAATTCGATGTACTTGTTTCGTTGTACCGTGATGGCGTCTAAACCCAAATTGATGGGTGGGTATGATTCCTCTTTCCTCCAATACCGGGTTGAGTCTTTTCAATAGCAACTTTTCAAAAACTTTCGACAGCACTGGCAATAAGCTTATAGGCCGATACGATTCCACTCTATTTAAATCTTTTCCCGGTTTTGGGATAAGTATTATTTCAGCTATGTTCTACTGTTTGGGAAAGTATTTCAGTCGGAGGATGGCATTGAATAGAAATGTCAATGCTTCTAGGCATTTTGGTGATATTTCTTGCAATACTTTTCCAGTAATTAGATCCCAGCCTGATGCCGTTTTTGGATTTAATTCTTTTAGTATGGTTCTTTCTACTTCCAACATTGTGAATGATTTAATAGGTAGTTCCATTTGAAAAGGTGCATCTAGTGAATTGTGAATTTCGCGTTCTTCGTCTGGGCTGAGCTGTGAGGCGAAAGGTATAAATACTGTTTCTAGATGTATGGCGAAAGCAATAGCTTTTTCCTTGTCAGTTCGCGTCCATCTTCCATTTTCATCTTTCACGGGTGGTGATGCCTTCTGCGTTCTTTTCACTTTCCTGGTGGCTTTCCACAGTGAATAATCTGTGGTTTCTGTCGCTGTGAGGGTGTGGAGATATTCCTGGATACTTTGATTTTTAATATCCAATAGTAGGTGTTTGAGATTTTGCGCAATCCTATTATACTTTCTTTTATCTTCCGTCGATCGTGTTAATTGCCATCGTTTACGTAATTTTCGTTTTTCTGCGATTTTTTCCCTTACTATGATTGGACAGACTTATTGAATTTGCACTTTATGTGCGTCGGGAGTTGCGTTCCAGGCTGCTTCTTGGATGGCATTTGTTATTTCATAGACTGCTGTATCGATGTCTTCTTGAGATTTGAGCCGTATGATGTTCAAGTTGACTAAGTCATCCAGACTCGCTTTAAATGCTTCCCAATCAGTATGCCTCGAGTATAGTGCCGCTTGTCTTTGTTTCTATTGGATTCTTGAGTATATAGTTATTAGGACGGCTGAATGGTCTGAGGAGAGATATAATGATGATTGAATCTTACATTGTTTAATGTTAATTCCTTTCGTTAGTGCAAAATCTAAGGCATCGGGTATTTTTCGGAAGTCTGTTGGCCAATAAGTAGGTTCACCTGTTGCAAGACATTGTAGATTAAAGTTTTTATGGCAGCCAGTAGTTCCCTGCCTTTTGTGGTCGTAAGCCGTGATCCCCACAGCGCGCTTTTGCCGTTATAATCGCCGCCGGAGAGAAATCGATTTCCTAGTGTTTGGAAATATGTTTCATAATCACGCCTTTTATTATTGTACTTGGGCGGACAGTATACGGCAGATATAACCAGTGTGCCTACGTGATCCACTACACCGATGTTTGTGGCTTGCAAGTGATCGCATTGATACTGTTTCAATTCATAATGCTTTATGTTATGTCGAATAATCACAGCAGTTCCCCCATAAGCCCTTTCACTAGGGTGAATTGTATAATAGATACAGTGATTTGGTATTTTTATATGGGTTTTAGGTGAGATATGTGCCTCTGATATTTACATGACATCAATTTTGTTTAATTTGAGAAAGTATGAGATTTCCTGTGCATGTTGTCCCAGCCCGTTGGCATTCCATATTGCTACTCGAAGAAGTTCAGCCATTAGACCAGTTTGTTGACGACAGTGGTTAATAGATTTAGCACGGTGCTTATTTGCTCCGTTAGTTTCTGCATCACCTTTAGGAGTTCAGATAGTGCGTTTGTTTGTTGTGGTGTGTTATCGATGGGAGTGTTAGTATTTTGTTGTAAAGAATTACCTGTCATTTGTTGAGCATAAGTTATTCCAGGTTGAGCAAATTTAGTTTGAGTCGGGGTGATCACACGTGATACAAAGATCGGCGGTGGTTTTGGTTCGTTATTGGTTTTAGTTGCAGGGTCATGTTCCATACCCTCGTCTGTGGGTAATTCCTCGTATCTATTAGTTATTGTAGTAGGATTACTTAACCAGTATTTTTTGCTGTTATCATTTGTTGTTTCCGGCTTTCTGGACTACGTATTCGTTTTTTATTGCCATAGTATACGGTTTGCCACTCATTGTCTTTTGGTACCGTCAGTGTCGGGAAATTAAGATACGATATTTGTTGTTGAGATTGCTGCTGATATTGCTGATGCTGCTGATTTGGCCAGGGTTGACTGCAGTACATATTATTTGGCATATTTACTTGTTGTATTAGTTGTGTGTACGCCACTGGTTGTTTGGTTGTATGTATTTGCGAGTTAAAATCATAATTGGGAGGTACTTGCGTATACGGCAGTTGCATAATGTTGGTTGTAAGCCATAGTTAATAAATATTGGCTGGTTGATAATGTAAATACAATAAAATAAAATAAAATATGGTACTTGCTTATCCGTCCAGCTCCGTATCTTGGCCTTTCGGCCTTCACTTGTTTATAAACGACACTGATATCACAAGCGCTCAGAACGTCCTTATGCTTTGGAAACCAAATGCGGCCTTTTTACTATTAAAGTGATACTATTTAACTAAATTAAGCCCAAATACGCCATGAACACAGGCTGATTAGCTTATTTTGTCTTTACATTGGCAATTTTTCTTTTAAGTTTTGTCAATTTGACGTCAATTTTTCATTTTCTTGCTTTCATAGATATCGTCTAGATCTTTTCACGTCCAACTGCTGGACACCATCTTTTCTTTTACTACATGCTTCTCTTCAGCGCAAACACCATGGTGGATTGCAACACAAGACAACACAAGATTTTTATACGCCGCCGTGGTACGCTTCATTGAATTCAAGCCATAATCACACTTAGAAGCATAAATACGAGGGCTGTTGTCTTTCTGCTGAGCCTAATAAAGTGATACACAATTTATTAACACAACACATTTTTTATAATTTTTCGAAGTATTCCCTTCGACAATCAATGCATTTTTGCGTCCGTGAAAACCAATCTTCAAAACATTTTCTCCAATCTTCCCGCGTTAGGTTATTTATTTTAATTGTAAATGCGTCAACCGCTTCATCGGCCGATGTAAAACGTAAAACCTGTAACTTCTTCTTTACACGCGTAAATAAAAAGAAATCAGTAGGTGCTAGGTCTAGACTATACGGCGAATATCCTATTATTTCAATGTTTTGCGCGTTCAAATGCTCAGTCGTTACCGAGCGTTATCTTGATACAAGATGATCCATCCTCTGGGACGCTTTTCACGAACATTTTGGCGAACTTGAGGCAAACAAACTGTAGTGTACCATTCAGCATTGACAGGTCGACGATACGCCAGTGCTACAGTGGAAACACGTCCAGTAATTCCAAAAAATCTGGCGACCATCTTTGTGTTTCGGTTTTTTTCACGAACAACTTTTGTTGGAGCCGATTAGTTCTCAAACACCCAAACTGCCGACTGTTGCTTTCTTTTGTTATCATAGCAGTATACCCCATTTCATCACTTGTAATGATGTTGTACACCAAATGGGACGATCTATTGTCAAAGCGATCCGGTTAGATCTGCACCATCCACACGGTTTTCTTTTTGAACTGGAGTCAAATTGCGGGGAATCCAACAGGCACAAAATTTACGTACTATCAAATGTTTGTGTAAAATGGTGTCCCTTTTCTGAATAAATCTTTGTTAAGTTTAAAATGATTACTTATTGAACTAATCGAACCTGAGCCAAGAAGAGTAATTACATTTCACACCAATCATTAAAGTTGCTTGGGTACTACTGGCACTAACATGCCGGTCCTCTTCAATCATGTTTCGTACAAGACCAATATTCTTTTCGGTAGCTGCCGTTTTTGTCTTAGGAGCTCGAAAGTTGTCATTTAAGGAAAGTTTACCACGTTGCAATTCATTGTGCCATCGCTTTACGGTAGCTAAGGAACACGACTTGTCACCAAACACTCGATTGATTTTGTCAAAACATTCTTTACGGCTTAAGCCACGCGCGAGATTCCATGATTTCTTGGGGAAGGCATCACTTTAAAAATAAAACATGTTTGCACAAAGTCGAGCGTCATGTGAGATTTGCAGGGTCCTTTAGTAAGTAGCCCCTTAAGTTAAATAATTCAGTTTCAACGGTTCGAAAACAATCGTGAATATTTAACCTAAAACGTCTTCAATACATTAAAGCAATTATCAAGCAAGATGGAGCTTTATTTATTTTGCGTAGTATCACTGAAAAAATTGTGTTGATACATTACGAGTGTACAGTAATCTTCTGCTTTGCATATTTGAAACGGTTAGGGACTGTTTCCTTTTTGTGTGTATTTGTAAATTTTTAAGTTTTTAATATTTAATTAGTAGTTGTTTTGTTTTTCCTTTTATGTGTTTTATATGAATTTTGAATCCGTACGCCACTGGAAGTTTCGAATAAATGCTACTATTATTAGTACTAGTCACTATTGTCGTTAAAGTTGTATCTCAGTACCTTTCCTGCTTTGTACTTACAAATATAAATAAATGTCCCAACAGGAAAAGGTGTTAGGAAATTCAACATTTACTTCTGAAGTCCACTTTTAGTACTTTAGTTCCGGCAACACGACAAATAAGGAAGTTCCAGGATGAGCGACAAATTTATCCCTGACTCAGACGAGAATTTCGGTCAAAGTTGGTGTGAGAATTTTTGGGTGACAACTCTCCGTGTAAAATTCCTTGCTAAACCATATATATATCCAGTTTAACGTATGCAGGTATGCCTAATTACGTAAACTACAGAAACATAAATTATAGCGAAATACAAGGACTTATGCAAACGGATACAGTAAATTGATAAATAATTTCTTATATTAAAACTCCGGAAGCCGTCTAAGTTTAATAATTTTATACGTTTTGGGGTAGTGCAATTTTTTTAGCTCATATAACGTCTGAAAGTGTGTACATAGGTGTTCGTTGACATTCTTGGGGGTAGGGTTTTGTTCTCTTTCTGACAATCTAAAAATTAAATAACAAAATATTTTTAGAAGAACTTGAAAATGATTTCTTCGATTACAATCTCTAAAACTTTGAAATATGTAATCAAGATACTTGATCAGTCAATTATTTTTTCTCATGAAAAAATGCAACAATTTGTTGGTTCATGACAACTAGTGAGAAGACGCATATCATTTTTATTTAAAAGCTCCTAACAATTTGTAAATTTAACTGCACAACTGTGCTTAAACATCTACAAACTTTGCAAGGAATCTTGTTGAAATTTGATAAATTTCTTGGATAAAGAATACCGTGTTGAAACAAGCATTTCGCTGATAGGAAGATGAACTAATACCACTTTCTACAGAGAAGACACGAACTAATACCACTTTCTACAGAGAAGACACAATTTTTTATAAGCTGCTCACAGTTTTGTAAAGATTACATACAAAATATTGCAAAAACATTTACAAACATTGCAAGAGAATCTATTGTAAGTTGATAGATTTGTTGTACAAGAAATCTATGTGTGGAAGTCTACAATATATTTGTTGAGAGCAAGAAGAACGCATATCACTCTCTACAGACATGACATTATCTACTATGAATTGCTAACAATTTTGTAAAAACTATCTACAAAACTATGCAAAAATATCTGGAAACCTCCAAAGGCAACCTATTAAAAGTTGATAAACTTCTTCGATAAAGAATCATGTGTGGAAACAAATATTTCGTTGATAGGGCCATGAACTAATAACACTTTCTAAACAGAGCACATTCTTTATTTTGTAAGCTTCAAACACTTTTGTAAACATGATATACCAAACTATCCAAAAACATTTACAAACATTGCAAAAAAACCTATTGTAAGTTGATAAATTTGTTGGATAAGAAATCCGTGTATGGAAGCCTATGTATGCCTTGATAGCAAAATGTATAAATTAATATCCCTACAGAGAGGATACGAGTATTATGTATTATGGTGTTGCTATCAATTTTCTGAAAACTATTTCAAAAACTATTCAAGAATATCTACAAACCCTGCAAGGAAAAGCTGATACATATCTTTTATGTTTTAATTAACAAGACCGTAACAATTAGCATCTAACAAACCAAATAAAAAATACGTCTTCTGTAGGTAATATTCAATGAAAGGTAGATTGTTTGAGACAAAACTATAACCACAAGTTTTTGAATATAATATCAAAACAAAGGAAATGTCGGAGTGTTACAGAAGGTAATCTTTCTTTTGTTTCTTCTGCCAGAAAATACCGTCTATGTTAATTATCGTCTGAATAAATGCTACCTAACTTGTAAGGTCGTATAACAACGTCAAGAAACACAAAACAAGATAGCATAAACGAGAAAGACGACACTTGACTCGTTACAATATTAAATTTCTTTTCTTTCTGTGTTGACCTTTCTAATAAAGTTTTCGCTAGAACTTTATCTGACGAAAGTACAAAAGTAATTAAAAAAGTCGAAACAATCATAAGTGGCGCAACACTTCCTGAGTGTTCGCAATCCACACAAAAGAAAACCATGTTTTATTTTATTTTCTGGAAAAATCGTGGGTGTAAGAGATATACACATGAGATTAAAGTTATACAGAGGGAATAAAGGCGGTCGATGTTTGCTACATATCTTGGTTCCAGAAAAAAATATTCCAAAAAAGTATTTGTCATGAAATTCTTATCTACAGTGGTGTAATAAGGTCCTGCATCACAAGCTTGTAATATTGTTCCTTTGGGTTTAACAAAACTTTTTGAAGTAATACCTGAAAAATAAACGTAAATGTGTTATTATACCAACGTGGCACTAGTTTATCTGTTTGCTGTGATCTTTAGAAAAAATTTAAACATTGTTTCCTAAATCTCTTAATCAGTTACCTATTACTCTGAAAAATAGTGAGGTGATCAGAAATTACGTAGTGCCCTTTTAAAACACATTGGGATGAGAAATACCTTTTGTATTCTAACTATACATACTCTGCACTAAATTTAGGACATTTGCCTGTCATTAGACTTGCACAGTTTTTCATCATAACAAGGGAGCTTCCACCCATTAAATCGTTAATAATGTGCAATGTAATGAATCAACCGTCGCGTCGTTTGAATAATTAAGAAGTATTGCGCCAGCACAATCTCATGACCATATTTTTATCGAAATCTTATAATCAAGGATTTAATCGAAGCCCTTATGAGTACCTGGTTTCACTGCGTCTTCTAGAAAGAACTTGGAAAATTATATGTAATCTTGAATAAATGTTTCATTTCAAGTTGTTTTTCTCTAACAAGCTACAATTTGATCTATTAGTTTACTATATTACAGCGTTTGAATATCTGTATTGCTTTGCGCGGGGATTGGATAAAAAAAAGTTAAAATACCATTTGAATAAACGTTTTCTCCAATTTCTCAAGTGATACATGCTTTCTTGATATCATTGTGCATATTGACAAATAAAAAAAATATTTTTCTTCAGATATTTTTCTATGTTTTCAAACGTGCTTTAAAAGTGTTTTGGGGTATTGATCCTTTTTTCTGATAATTGCCTCCAAGGCGACGTTAGCCGACAATTTTTATCATTGTCCAATTTCAGTGGCCAATTTGTGAAATATTTAAATACTTCTTACTTTAACAGGACAGTGACGTCAATAACCAGCGATACGTGGCCAATGTAAGGTATATCAACGAATAACTTGTTGCAGGATGATAAGCCACTGTGGCAGTCTGGTTTACACAATGTTGCTGATCCTCTGCATGAACAGGAACACTTATTGATAGCACCTTTTACTCTACTGTGACAGCTTTTATAGCTTTGTCAGCTGGTAAAGGATACTTTTAACACAATTTGACGAGCATTTCCTTCACCACAGGGAACGGGTGCCTTGTGTACAGTTGCCTTAACGTTCCTTCTGCTGTGCCCAATCTGTTTAAATCTTCGTCTACAACTCCTACAACTACAGCAACTAGAGTTCTAGGATCTATACGACCTTCGTCAACATCTGGAATCGACACTGAAACCATATTAACTCTTTCAGCTGGTCCAAACTTTTTATTTGACGACATTTTCTTTTTTTGCTTGAACCAAAGATCCTCGCGCGTATGTTGACCTCTATAGCTTCAGATTGGAGACATGATGTCCAGCTTAATTCAATCATGTCAATATCTTTCCCGGCTTTAGTGCAAGTATTGTAAACAGGCGTTGATTATATTTGATTCCTACTTTAGAACACACATAAAAATTGCTTTGCTCAAGAGTATTTGATGATTTTGATTGATCTTTTATGTTACTACCTTCATCATTTTTGGAATCGTTATCGTCATTCTGATTAATTTCGCAGTTCTTCTTCAGTTTCAAGGTGATGTATAAATTAAGGTGGCAATGATGTTAAGACAAAGCTATCTCCAGCTTTGCATCTAAATAGGGCTTATGGGCAATGTTTCTAACATTGGCCAACGATGAACTAACAGTGATGTCAATAGCCGATCTACAATGTTGTTTTCACACTGTTGCATTTTAGTTACAACATTTTCTAGTATAGAAGGTCAATGATCAGAGCGTCCGGCCAATGTCGACAATGCCCATATTCTACGGGCAAACACGTCTTTGGTGGGTCATTCTTGCCAATGGCCACGATTCGGTCTTTGACCGTATTAGATACAAAATTTGTGTGACATCGAAAGGTAATAGTTTTGTCTATGTTTTGCGTTTCGAGATTTTTGTGAATTTCTAAACTTTGTAAGTCAACGGTGACAAGAGTTTGCACACTTACTTCGCTATAATTAATATTTCTAATTTTTTCATGGTTAATTGTTATTGGTTTTTGTAATATCCGAAATCGTGGTTACTGCAGATAATCGCGGATTAAACAGTTGCTGCTAGCTCATGGTGAACTTGATTAATTTAGCATTAATGCTTCAGGTTCTCCGAAAAGCTTACATAGCCCTATAATATTTTTAAACCATAATAAATAAAAAAGTACTCCATAGTTGAAACACTGAGAGATTCGTATATAAACAAATTATAACCCAAGAAAAGGTGACAAACATTTCATCTACAATAAATATTAACAACAAATAATTGCCTCCATACGTATAGTCCCTTGTATGTACATATATGTATAGTATGAAACACAAGTTAATAATATCCATCGTAATAATTACCCCACGACCATGTAAATTCAAACTTTTTAAATAATGCATAATTAGGATTTAATTAAAAACTGTATATTACCTGTATTATGCGATGGTCCCTGATGAGTTTCTTAATGCAGTTGATAATGAATGTTAGACACATCCCAGCCAGAATAAGACAGAAAACAACCATGATGATGACGATGCGAAGTTCTGAAAATGGTTGGGTTAACGTTTTCTGAAAGAAAAGATTCTTTATTTTATTTTCGTTTAGGAAAAATGGATTCTCGTAAAATTATAAATGTCAGGATTTCAGCGATTATCAGAACAGTGCGAGGGAGTTTCTGTGGAAGATTTAACCCTGGTGATCAAATTTTGGACACAATTATCTCAAATGTCGCTTACATGAAGTTATAAACATCCAATGAACTATCATGGTACATCATTAGTGAAAAGACGGTAAAGATTCATTGTTCGATGGGTTATGAGCGGAAAGATTACAGAGATAGCACAAAAGTTGAAATTTTCTAGCTTTGGCTTCGCACTATACAGTAAGATCAAGTATTTCTAGTAATTATAATTTTCAAATAGGATTGCTTTGTACAGCAAGGACGAATGGAAGAAAATTAATGACACATTTAGTTCAAATATTCAAGTAAAACTACTATGATACTACTGCAGATACCTTCTCATTTGTAAATTTCAAATATTTACTACTTTTCCAATACATAACATAACATTTATTTATATAATTAACATTTATGAAAGTCATTAACACGAAATTTGCTTAAAAATTCTAAGTTATACACTTTTCAGAAATAGCAACTGTTCAAATCATTCCAAATATGCGGAGGAGAACTCTCTTAAAACAGTCTAGGGTCGGAATTGAACAGCCAGGAGGAACGGATCGTAGCAACATCCATTGTGTTTTGCGCGCAGTGTTTAATGTGAAAGTTTAACTTAAACTTGAAAGCTTATCTTCGCAATATGTAGTCAACAGGCATCGAAAACAGATGTATAAAACCAGCAATCTTAAACTATCAAGGTAATAATACCGCTTCAATAGAAATTTCCCGCGAACCTCAGGCTGACAAAGATATCAATCAAAATAAACGCCCTTAATACTTACACTGCAGCTAGACAAAGAAAAGATTCAACAAGACACTCGCTAGAAAATACAAACATAATGAAAAAATTAAGATCTCGTCAATATTCCTCCATAAGGCTGACAATTTTCAAAATGTTATAGTGGATTTACGAGGGGAGTTTTTAATGTTATCTACCTAGCTATGTAACCAAAATGCTATTGTGATAATTTTGTTATGTCAAGTCTCTGTGACATTTTAGGGTATATCCTCCAGGTTTGAAATAACTCGCTTAAGATTTGTCATTTGTGTATATTGATTGAGAGAATGGTGGCTGTGTATGGGGAAAATATCCCGCCCTATTTTCAACTTAAATTTTGGTGTAAGCAATTTAAATGGGACAGGGAGTTCATTCAGGATTACCCAAAGTGCGGAAGACCTGTTGAAGCACGAACACAGGAGACAAATAAAGAAAGTTGAAGATTTGGTGTTGACTGATCGCCGAGTGATAGTTTTAGTTATTGCAAGAGAAGCAGGTATATCAGAAATATCAGTTTTAAAATCCTTCATGAAGATTTGGGAATTAGCAAGTTGTCAGCACGATGGATTCCCAGGCTACTCACTCCTGAACAAAAATTGTTTACCCGTCAAATTTGCTAGGATAATTTGGCGGCTTTATCTCAAGATGAGGACTGCTTCCTTAAAATTGTAACAGGGGATGAGACCTGGGTACACCACTTGGACCTACCGACGAAACAAGAGTCCATGCAACGGCTTTATATGGGCTCTCCACCACTCAGGAAGGCGAAGAAGCAATTCTCCGGGAAAAGTGACCGCCACAGTTTTCTGGGATGCTGAAGGGATTTTATGGGTTGGGTATATGCCTAAAGGGTCTACAATAACAGGGAATGTTTACAAAGAAACAATAATCAATTTGAAAGCAGTTATACGCAAGAAAAGACCTTACAATTTTAGCCAGCAAACTGTACTTCTGAACGACAACTGCAGGGAGCAAAAAGCACGAATCGTTAAAGAAGCAATTGATGATTGCGGCTTTGTGGAATTACAACATCCATAGTACAGTCCCGACCTCGAACACTGTGACTATTATCTCTCCGCAAAACTCAAAAAACACTTAAGAGGGCGTCGCTTTTTGTCGAATGAGGACTTAAAAATCTCTATAGAGTCGTATTTTGCAGAGTTATCAAAAGATTGTTTTTTTCAAAGGCATAGCTTTATTAGAAAAATGTTGAAATAATTGTAAGCGTTAATGGTTCTTATGTTGAAAAATAAAATTTTGTTTGATCACTAACTTGTTTCCTTCATACTTAGGTAGATAACATAACAAACTCCCCTCGTATATGAAACCGTTGAAGGCGAATTTGCTACTACTTACAAAGGTGACCATCTTAGAATAAAGCTAAATTCTGCAGAGGATTACCGTCAACTAACTAAACGTTATGATGGTAGAAAAATGGGCTATCACACATTTCACAATCCAGCAGTGGCCAACTTCTCGGTAGTAGTTAGAGCAATACATACTTCGTTATACCCGATAAAGAATATCATCGATAAACCATTTCAAAAAATGTCCCGTAATTATAGTTGTACGCACGTTAAATAAAAATAATAAACCTATGCCTGTGTGCCTAACTGAACCACAAAAAGGAGAGAAGCCTGATGAAATCTTTAATCTAACGCACACGGTTATATTACTGTGTGGTCACAGAAGAGCCTAGACACAAATCTAAACTTATACCCCTTTGCACTAACTGCCAATTGTATAATCACACTAAAAGTTATTGCAGACTGCTACCAAGTTATGTGAAAGGCACAAGTCCCCGCCATTATTCTAAAGGCCTTAAGATATCACAAAAAACACCCCAAAAGTGTAAATTGATGAACAGCATATGTCCAATTATAAAGTATGTCTATGCTATTTTAAAATCAAATGACTCAGTCAGAACATTCCAATAAGTAATAATATTGTTAGTAACATTCAACAAACAAATACTTCTAATAAATTGCATAGTCAAAAAGCCATACCCAATATTACTAGAAACCCGCAACGTCAACCGGGTACTTCATCACAACACCCTAGTCAAACCTCAAGTAACCTAGCAAATACTATATTACAGATGATACTTGAATTCATTTAACTCCACATTGCAACACTAAAGTGATTTCTCATTTCCTTTCTTCCAACCTTAACTAGAAATGGCAAACATTACACAAATGAACCTTCCATAATTGGAACACCAACGGTATAAAGAACCAATGCTCAGGATTCAATGCTTTCCTGGCCAGGCATGACATAGACACTGCTTGTATCAGCGAAACTGATCGCTTTTAGAAGCGCCATGTTTCTTAATATTGAACTTAATAGGGTAAGTGGGGGAGAGATGGACCGGGCGGAGAGTCGGACCAACTCAAATAGTTTCTTTACGTATGGCAGTAGAGTGCCATCTAGCTTATAGTAAGCGTAGTTACTTGTTATACACTAGTGCCGACAACCACGCTGCAACACGTCTTCGTTTTATGAAAATAATAGCAATTTACTGTTTAACCGCACGTCAAAGTTTTAGTGCATTAATTTAATAGTTCGATAAGAATCACTTCTGGTAAGTTTAAACTTTGTATTCAAGTATGATTGTTGAAAACACATGTAATGCAGTGCACATAACCTAAAAGTTTGTTTTTATTGGTATTGTGGTTGCAAAAATTTCGTGGTCCATCTCTCCTCTGCTGGGAGGACAGATGGACCATGTGTTTCTTATGCTTGTTTTCATCGCAGACAGTTTAAAGGTAAAAACAAGAAGGATGAACTACTGGATGGCATGCCACCGGGCTCTGCAATCAGAATGTCGGAAAAATCAGCTTACGTGAACTCTGAAATTTTCTTTCATTGGTTGCAAACCCATTTTTGTCTTAGAAAAATGCCTGGAAAGGTTCTCCTGGTACTCGACGGCCACACTTCCCATACTACTAATCTAGAGATGCTGGAATTTGCAGAAAAAAATGATATTGTGCTGCTTTGCTTACCAGCACACACTACGCATTAGCTCCAGCCCCTAGATCGGGCATTTTTTAAATCCTTAAAGACTTTCTATTATGATGCATGTCGGCAATTTGTAAAAGCAAACACGGGCCGCACGCCAAAGAGGTTACAGTTTGGAAAACTTCTTGGAGAAGCGTGGAATAAAGCGGCTACAGTTGAAAATGCAGTGTCGGCGTTCCGTGCATCTGGAATTGTACCACTTAATCCTCAGGCTATTCCAGACTACGCATACATTGATAACATCAGAGTCAATACTGACACGCAGCAACCAAATATTCAGCCACGTCAGTCAGTACTTATAAACAAGATTGACGAAGGAATATCTCAAACACCAATAATAGACCGTATAGAGGAAGAGGAGAAAGAAACACCAGGTAAGCTCCTAGATGCCATTTCCCCAATACCGTCAACATCAATAGCACATGCCCGAAAACGGAGAAGAAATATTGCTACTCTCCTTACTTCAGTGGAGTCTATAAATGAAAAGAAAAAGCTGAATGCAAAGAAACGAAATGCTACAAAAATCAATCCTGTTAATAAACTGAGAACAAAGAAGGCCGTCTCAAAACGAAGGCGATCTTCTTCTTGTTCTATTACCAGTTCTGAAGAAATAGTTTTAAATGATTCATCAGAAAATGACCTTGCTGAAGGAGAAGATTATGAAAATGAATGCGTTGGATGCAAGGAAGACTATAGATATACAAAATACGGGAGGACTGGATAAAATGCCTTATATGTGGACGATGGATGCATGACGGATGCACTACCTACGTAAATTTGTGTCAACAGTGCGGAAAACATGCTTCAAAGAAAAAATAACTTCATATTTTCCTTAGTTCGTCTCTGTTCCTATACATCGTCCATCTAACCCACATTGGGGAGGTGAGATGGACCTTTGTAGACTTGCATTTATATATTTTTTATAACCATATCACAAATCTTTTTTATAGTTTAGATAGCACTGTAGTTAGGCTAAACAGTGTAGTATTTAAAACAAAATGTAATTCCGAATATTCTTTTATAAAAAAAAAGTTTTATCATTTTTTCTAAAATGTTGTCCATCTCTCCCCCACTTACCCTATCTATTGAATTTTAGAGCGTTATCTGGTTGTATAACCGTAAATATCGTCCATAATAAGCATTTATAGGATTTTTATACGGTAATGTCTGGTAACGATGTGTAACAAATATCTCTTCTAAATGTATTAGGTTCCGTAGTATACAATACAAATAAAGTAAGTGAAATCTTGAGCCAGTTGTTTCAAGAGAATTTTTCAGACACGCGTAACTAGATCTGTCTAGTAGACGAAACGAGTAAGTTTACAGTTTCACAATAGCACTGCTCAGGTTTAGCAGTTTAGTCTTACATTACATCTTAAACTGAAGAGCAATTTAATCAACTACACTTCCTGTCTAGTTGTGAATTACCTTCGTAGGATCGCTTCTGTTACAGAAACTGTTATAATCGAAAATCAATACTTATGTGATGAACTGGTTAGTGTCAAAGTTGACGCTTATTCAAAGAACAAAATAATTGAACGGCCACAACCAGCAAAATGCAAGAAATCGAATATCGACGATATTTTATCAATTCAGTTAAACCGAAATTAACCCTTGAGTAAATGTGATTTATGATTTATTTTTAATATTTCTAAAATAAGTGCCGTTTTAGCCCAGAACAAATTATAAATTTTACGATTTGAATAGTTTAAATAATACCGCCATTTGTATAAGTCACACTTTTATTAGTACTAAAAGTTAGTATATTTGGGCCAAACTATTAGTAGCGAATGTTAAGCTGTTGACTTATAGATAAGCTGCAGCGTTAAGAGTCGATGCAGGTAGACGATCAAGAACGTATTCAGGAAAATATGTGAATGGATAAATAAATATGTTATACAACCAGAAATGCTTAAAATAATAATTTATTTTTAAATTACATAATATACACATCGGACACGCTTTTCTAATACTATTAAACACAAATCTACCTTTTATTTTATTTGTTTAATTTACTCAGACTCGATGTCAATAAATTCTAAGGTATCAGAAAATGAATCAGCACCTAAATTAATTATTAAAGGTTTGATTTCATATTTTGGAGCATACCTCTATTCTACCTTAACGATGTGTTCCACTCAATTTTTCCAATGTGACATTGTGCCTTAACCTAGGAGAAGTATTTCTTTTTCTGACGTTTCTTTTCAAAGTGCTCCACATAAGTACGATCGGATTAAGTTCGCAAAAGTGGAAAGGTAATCTCAAAACATTATGGCCGTTTGCAAGGGCAGTTTCACCAACCAAAAAATAATCTTTTAAAATTCTTTTCTTCTATTAGTTTTAACAAAGCTGGTTTAGTTTTCACATTGACGGGAATAGAAACACTATTTCCATTTAAAAATTGTAGAATATGTAATTTGGTTGGGTATCTCCTTAATTTGCCTGGAATGGTAAGATGCGTTATCCATCACAATCACCCTGTTTACCAGAATGTTGGGAAGCAAACATGTGCAAAACTAATCTTTAAACACTTCGGCGGTCTTATATTGGTGATAATCTGCGTTGGAGCTGCTAATGTTGTTTGCTGATAATTTCAAACAGTTGTTAACGAAACCATTTTCACTACCAGGGTGGATAATTTTTATGCGCTTTCCTCTAGAAGGCGGTACATGACGGTTTTCGTTGAGTTATCAGTCCAACCTTTTCTGATGAAGTCATGAGTATCATACGATGTTTTATCTAAGCAAATTTTTGATCAATTTTCAAATTAATCATCTTAATCGTCCTGTAACCGTACAATGCGATCGCTTTCCATTATGTATTGCTTTTTATTTATAACTTTATATTTAAATCCCAAATCTGTTATCAAACACCGTAATATCTCTGGACTTTTGTAAGGAAAGTATATTTGTTTTGGTCTAATTTCTTGAAATATTTCGCTTATGGTGGGAAATCATTTGTTTTTATAAATAGTATTTGTTGCGGTTTCCCTGATTCATAAATCAATCCTGGAAGATTTCCGAGTAGTTTCTTTCTTGCGGTGTGTAACACACCCATTGTTTATAATTTTTGTAGGGGACTTATGTCAATTCTGCAACACGTTTTATAATGCCATGCTGGCTGTCCGAGTTCGGATTTATGTTTTTATAGATGTTTAAATGTATTTGCTGCGCTTCAACGGGAAGATACTGGCGTGTTGCACTTAAATTTAGATTTTCACTTTCACTACTGCTATTTACAACATCTATGCCTCCGTTGGTATCACTGCTTGCAGTTTCCATAATTTGTTGTGTACTATTTCAAAATTATTTGAGAAGATAATATCCAAACAATTAAATGATGTATTAACCCAAAATTATGCCATTCCAAAGTTCCCGTTCGGTTTTAGAGCTAAGCATTCCACGTCATATGAACTTATACAGCTAACTGAAATTATAGAAAAGGGTCGAGGGTAAAATCACACGTTAGTCTCATTCCTGGATTTTTCACAAGCTTTCGACAAAGTATGGATCAAGGGACTCGTATATAAGTTATTCCAACTACAAACACCAGTCTTCTTACTGAGAATAATCGCTTCCTTTCTAACCAACAGAGCCTTTTACGTAAAATTTAATTCTAAACTTTCAACTAAAAGGGAAATTAACGCTGGAGTGCCTCAAGGTGCCATACTGGGTCCCATCCTATTTAATATCTATGCGAGTGACATCATCGAATCACCACATACCCACCTAGCAATGTATGCTGACGATATGGCAGTAATTGCCCAAAATAGTGACATCATTGAGGGAGCTATGCAACTTCAAGAAGCCGTCAATCATATTACAGACTGGTGTAACAAATGGTATTTAGAATTGAATCCTCAAAAATGCGAGACAAAGGTCTTCACATTACATCGTCCTAATAACCCACCAAGAATAAAGATTAATAATATACAAATAGATTGGAATCCACAAGATTGGGCTGTAAAATACATAGGTCTACACCTTGACAGAAGATTAACGTGGGGTATACATATTAATAAAAAATTAAATGAATGCCATACGAGACTAGTACAGCTGTATCCAATCATCAATCGTAAATCTTCTCTAAAAATTGAATGTGCACTTCTTATGTATAAAGCTTTACTGAGACCAATAATCACGTATACGCAAAATCCAAGTGTTGAAAAACAAAATTCTGAGAATTGCCGCAAATGCTCCTTGCTTTATAAGAAATAAATACCTTCATGATGAACTAGGTGCTCCAAACATCAGAAAATTCATACAAAAATGCAACAAAACGTTTTTCAAAAATATAGCTTCCTGTTCAGGTGCACCTCACTACTCCGTTGGGGAGAAAAATTTGCATGTAATGTTAAAAGGTCTTCTTCCTCAAGATATGTGTATGTCAACAGATAACAGTGACTCGCATTAAACAAATGTGTGTGATGCGTGAGGAGCTTGTTGTAGCTGCCTCTTAAAGTGATGTACAGTGTACTTATGATTGTTAACGCCACCGTGAATAACATTAACTAGTTGAACCGGTTTAATTATGTATTAAAATAAAGTTTCCATAATTTAATTATTATCGTCGCTTTCTAAAGGTCTCCAGAAAATCATGATGTAACTGCGACTGGTCAAAATTACAAATGAGTTTACTCAGAACTATAATCAAATTAATATACTTTCGAAAACAAATTATTCATATTGCAAAACAAATTTAAGATGATTACCTACATCGTTATTGGACAGCAGCACTCATTATAACGTTAAGAAATTTAGCAACATTCAGGGAATAGATGGTCGGCCATCCGGTAATTTTAATTTAATCTTACCTAGTTACATCCATTATAGCATTTTATAATAAATATTATTTATACTCAGTTTCAATAAAATGTTGCAACGCCGAATTTTACTGCCATTGCCAAGAAAGTTAAATGTGGCCCTGACCACAACACCAACGCTATTGTTCAGAGATTACATGTTACCTGTTGATTGGTAATCGCATTTGAGTAGGGATTTAAACATTCGTTACTAAAAGTTTGGTCCTACTTTGCCATCGTTCTATACTGTACGGCGAAACCCTTTATCTATGTTCTGACATACGTAGTGGCGGATTTCCAGTTAACCTAAGTAGGCTGAAGCCTACAGCGGCAATTTTTTTACAGTAAGAAATTTGCATAGGCGCGGCTTCGCACTGAAGTTTCTGGCTGATTGAAAAAATAATTTATCAGAAATATTTTCTACCTATCGACATACGGCACGAAGCCGCCGTACGTCGAGCTGCCTATTTAAATTAAAATGAAAGCTGTTAAATTAAAAAGAATTATTTATAGTTAACTTGACGAATATGACGCATTTGAAATAACCGCCAGGGCCGCCAAATTCATAATTTAACAAGGGCGCCGAAATCTTAGTTACGCCTCTGGTTATTGTTATATTGAGACTACGCGGCGAAATATATGAGCCTATAAGCGGCAAAATCGTAAATCCGCCACTATAGATACGGACCGCGACATTATGGTGGAAACAAAATTGTAAGTGTGGGCTCGAACGCAGTATGTTGTGGTTTGTTTTCAGGAAAAATTATTCATATCTTGAAATCGGCCATCTGATTAGTAAGACGGTATTTTACTGTTAGACGACAGTCCCACGTAAATTGTCTCCAAAACAATGTAAGAGCTGTAATAGAAAGTAACATTTAATATATAACTATACATCACGTTAATGAAGTACGACTTACTATTTACATTTCTTATTTAATATAAATGCGTTAAAACCTTATTGTTTCATTCGTAAATTTAATAAATAAGATTATATGTACAAATTTGAAATTCTGGAACTAATATAATTGTGTCACTAATAGCTTTAATAAAATAGATTTGTTTCAAGTTTCTACGTCCAAACTATTTCGTATCGGAGTGTCTTTAAACCCAAAAAATTGTTCAGTGTCCAAATATGCCTGCATTCAAATGACCGCGTCCAAACAGCCTAGACCGTATAACGTAACCTATAATTATATTTTAATATCAAATAAATATACATGTAACGATATAAGAATACAATTTCGAGTTTGTAAACAAGTTTGCCGCTTGGGATTATTAGTAAATACTAACAACATGAACGAACAAGCAAATCGGAGAATCCTCTTAGGAAACAGGAGCTATTAAGGAGTAAGGCCACAAGTGATGTGAAAGCCAATAAAAAAAAGTGAAATATTAGTATAAAAAGCAATAATAAGACCAGTAATAACTTTTCACATGACCAAACAGGATGCAAATAACCTCGCAGCTATGCATAGCTATACAATATTCAAAGCAGTCTTCCGACCGGTTATAGAAGGCGAAGCATGGGCAGGCAGCTACAACTTTAAATTTGAAAATTTATACCACGAACCAAATACTTATATACTAAATTATAAAATTCAACAGATTGAGGTGGCTCTGACGTGTACGTAGGATAGACGAAATGAAGTGCCAAACAAAATTTTCAAGGGAAAACCAAAAGCAATAGGAGGATAGGAAGATCTAAGAGTAGGTGGTTACATAGAATGGAGAATAATTATACAAAAACATTAGAAAAACAAAGGCCATGAAAAAACACGCAAAGGACAGAAGAAAATGGAAGAAACTGATTGAGGAGGCTATAGCAAACCCAGGAACATACTGCTTAGAAAAATTAATAAAATAAATATTTCTTACTGCTATTTTAAAGAACATTAAGGTGATAACTTGCTGGTCAATAAACAGAAACCCTTCAAAACAGAACCTTGTGTTCTAGTCTCTCGTAAGCGTAAATGTTATAATTACCCAAAAGACGAAAAGAACAAGTTCGCGCCGCAAAATATTATTAATTTGAAGTAAAAAATAACCGGGAGAAAGTGTATCCCAGTACTGAAAGTTGCAGTAAAAGGATTTGAATGTTTATATGTAAATATTTAACTATTATTTATACTAACCTGATCAATACATTCGTTATAGAGCTATACCTGCGATCTTCGTGGTTTATTCGGAAGTAGTGAGGGTCATAATAAATTTGGTGCATTATGAGCTAGCCACACGTTCCTTTAGCGTGATTCAGTCATTGTATTCAGTCGTATAATAAAGCGTTAAAATAAACATTATAACATTCGTTTTCTCTATGCAGAAAAAAACCAAAGTGCAGCCGAGATTGACCTTCAAGTATGCAGTTTACGGTACAGGAATCATGCTCTACGGCAAGGTCAGACATCGGTGTAGGAATTTTAGAGATGGCCGAAGAAACGTGCATGATAAGGAACGAAGTGCGAGACCTTCTGTTGTCAACGATGATCTTGTAGAAAATGTGAACAAGAAAATTAATGAAGGACGACGTTTCACGATTTCGGAAAGGGCCGGAAATGTTATTCAAATTTCACGTAAGACCCTGTATGAAGTTGTCACGAACAGGCTATAGTACTATAGACTTTGTGCGGGGTGGGTGTCAAAAATGTTGACGAATGTTCATAGAAATCAGAGAATGGCGTTTGCACTGACCTTCTTGCATAGCTGCGAAACTGATGGCGATAAATATCTAAATCACATTATGAATGGCGTCCACATTAGGGTATAGTACACAAATCTTAAAAAAAAGTTAAACAAAAGGCGTGTTTTTGGTTGACCTTTTAAAACGTCGCACGACGGGTAATGCGCACGTGTATGGTGAGACCTTGAGAAAGTTGAAAAGGGCGATTCAAAACAAAAAGCAAGGATTGTTAACTTCTGGAGTTATTCTTTCGCATGATATCGCCCGACCACACGCGGCCGCTCGCAGTGTGTAACTCATTCATCTGTTCAATTAGAAAATGTATAACAATTCCCTACATTATAACGATTTAGCGCCGAATGACTATCACCTCTTCCTCTCTCTTAAGAATTATTTAATACCGTGCGACGTTTTTAATACCTCGACAATCTCGAAACGACGATACAAAATCTATGACGAACGTATACAAACACTAATACCAAGATAGTTATTGTTTAAATTCGAATGGGGGCTATATAAATAAATAGTTTAGGAGTGTACCTAAGTCCTAAAGTGTATGGATAATAGTACTACGAGGCAGAGTCAAATGAAAACCTTAAAAACATTGTTAAACAAAATTTATGGAAGTAATGCCAAAAACAAGTATGTCATTTTTTGACGTAGTCTCCATTACCGTCTGTGCACGTCTTCCACCGTTTTGGTAGCGTTTGAATACCCGAAGAAAAAAATCATTTGTTCACTTTATCATTGCTCTGGAGTTTCCTATTACCTAATGCCTTTTTAAATGTGCCTAAGACAATGGGGCCGCGCGTTGTTGTGCTGCAGAAGAATGTCAGAACTCAGAAATCCGCCCCTTTTGATTCTGATAGCAGGCTTGAGACGGTATTTTTAAGAGTTCTGACTATGGGGCACTACTAACAGTAATTAGTAATCAGTAATTAGACATGTTGTCCTTCAAAATTACCATTCCTGCATTCTTAAAATGGGACAGCATAAGCTTTCATTCCGAGAGCTGCGAGCGAAATTTTTTGGGTTTTGCCGAAAAGGTGTGACGCCGTCCTTTGCTTACTTTCCTTCTACTTTATATCGTCCAAAAGTTCTTCACAAGGAACAACATGTCGTTGCTTTTGGACTCAATTGCTTTGGCAGTTACTTTGCTGGCGCTTTATGGAACTGATGAATGTCATGCATAAGTTGATGTACAGAACCATGGCTCATATTCAAAACTTCAGTGATTTTAACTGGCGCAATCGACTCAGGTGTCACAACACTGTTTGCTTGACCAGATCGGGCAGATCAGCTAAGGAAATCACACTGTTTTTGAACTTTTTGCTCCTCTCATACACTTGTTGGAGTGACAAGTATAAATGTTCATATTGTAGCTTCATTCTACGATGGATATCAATGGGTTTTACCCCTTCACTATACAAGAAACGAATAACAGAACGTTGCTCCTCCCTGGTGCAGTGCTCTAGTCGAGTAGCTATTTTTAAACTGTCGCTGGGTCAACATTTAAAATTGTAGCTATGATAGGTCGTTGGCAAGGCTTTCTACATCTCAAAAATAATATTACTGCCAACTTGTAAGGCAAAGTTTGGTTTGGTATATTTAGAGGCACTTTTATGGTTTTCATTTTATTCATTTCACTGTTATTTTTTCAATTTTACATTTCTGTTATACGACCGGGCCCTTGGTTTCCGAAATAAGTATCCTACATAAGTTTTATTCTAAATTTAGGATGTAGTCGAGTCCATTTTGTTAATTTAACAACAAAATGAAGTTATTCAATAATATAGTAAATAACGGCTAGCTGAATTTAATCATTTAATAGTACAACACATAGCTACGAATAGTTTTGATCGGATTAGGATATTCAGAGTCTAATTTATAACGTTAAGAACAAAACATTATAAAAATTTTCTGTATTTATTGTAAATTTAAAATGATTGAAATGATGTGTAGTTAAAGTCCACATACAGGGAATTTTTCTTTTTAGTATACATAGGCTATACTAAAAAGAAAAATTCCCTGTATAAGTTTGATTTTATTCTTGCAAATAGTGTCATATATTTGTTAGAGTTTTTCCAAGTTTATCAGATGGTTTCAGAAGTGCTCTACAGAAGATTTTTGTTAGTATGTATATCATGAAAAGTTGAATTAGGCATTTTTCTAATAACGACATGTCGTTACTTTATTTCTATGTAGTAATAAATTATAGCTTTTACCAAAAAGTAGCGTTAAAACGGAAGTATGCACAAAATAACACGGAAACATTATATTTCGGTTCACGAGTTTAAGTTAAAATTGCGAAAGCAGTCACTTGAATATAAAATAAGAGGAGTATAAAAAATGCTATAAACTATGTCATCTTATATCAAAACGAGGTGAGAAAAAGCAGATGGTATTACGGGTTCATAAAAACTGAGAGATACGCAGGGAATATGAAAATTATTCACAATAAAATTTCTATTACGTATAATAACACTGGCTTATTG